>VNJV01016088.1:0-16961 GCA_008042635.1 Drosophila nikananu | reverse complement strand
AATTCTTAATGCTTTTAAATCTAGTATTTTTTTTTAATGGTTCCGATGTCTGGTTCAGCAACTGGTTCTCAGCTGGTTTGCATCTGGTTCCGTTTTCATAGTTCGCGCCCTGTTATCAGCCCACAAACCCCGCCCACTGTAATGCGATTTTCTCAAAAACGTACGGTTCAAATGAAATGAAATTTTCACCAAATATTCTCTATGCCTCCCCTTATAAGCCTATATACCGTGCATATTGGCACACACTCGAAAACTGAAGTTATAGGAGTTACAATTTTTGCTACCCCATTTTGTACGGAGCTGACCCCGAGGTTAGTTGACTGTTATGCGATTTTCTCAAAAACGTACGGTTCAAATGAAATGAAATTTGTCATTATATTGCACACACTCTGGAAGCCGAGATATTAAGAAAATTGTGAAAACACAATTTTCCAAAGGCTTTTTTTTAATGGATCCAATGGTCACATGCTCCCAAATCCAATTGAAAACGATAGCAAATTCTTTTCTTAGTATATATAAACTTTATTTTGTTCGATTTAGTTGTTTATTTACGAAATAAATAAAAAATAAAATCCTCCCCCGTGTTCCATTTTCCCACCGTTCCATTTCGACGCTAACTCACCGACGCTAATTTGACGGACATGCATTCGAGTTCCTTGTGGAGTTGCATCCAATGGCCAATGGTCACACTGGAAAATGGCAAATGCCACGCAGGAAGCAGTCACACCACACTTCCCCAAGTCCTATATTATTATATATGTATGTAAGGCGTGCCATGACTTTCCTGTCCAACCACCAAGTATATGAGCTCGGATCTCTGACGGATTTTATTCAGTTCTTACTTTGTGGAACAGCAATTCAGAGCTCTGCTTCATACTTTTTATTTATTTTGCTTTATTTTGATCTTTTTCTTGTTTTAATATAAATTTTGCAATAAAGTTTCATCTCTTTGTATCTTTCTTTTTGAAACCGTGTGTAATAAGAGACCTGTGCAGTGGCATCCAGGCATTTCGCGTTTCGTGTTTAATTTTTATTATTTTAACTTTTTTCTTTTTTAATTTAATCTTGTTTTAAGAAATTTCTAAATTACCACTATTTTTATTTTCCAAAATCTCAACTTTGTCTTTGGTTGTTTTTCTTTAGGTATTCTATTTTTTGGAGTTGGATTTTGAGTTGCATCACTGGCCTGGCCAAGATCAATGCTTCCCATTCTTTTCTATCCTTGTGGAGTTGCATCCAAACTCTAGGATAGTCCAACCTCATATTGCCTCGCAATTTACATTTATTATTTTGCTAGTTTGCAACGCAGTGAAGGAGACATTTCCGACCCTATAAAGTATATATATTCTTGATCAGAATCAACAGTCGAGTCGATCTAGCCATGCAAGCACATGCTGGGCATTTCCATTAGGCTGCTTGAAAATGAAAATGAAATGTCCACTCTTTCGCCGGGCTACGGTAGATTTCCGGATCACTCGTTCGCCTCTCCTCGCCGGTTTGCGCTTCAGATGTACTTTCTTTGGGGGAGATCATTAGCAACACCTGATCGCAGCCGCCAACATCAACAAAGATTCGGTAGAAATCATTGAATCTTCACACAAGAAAACTGGCTAGTCGGAAATGCATTATTCAACAGGTAACTATTTATAGGGATAAACATAAAATTGCTTAAAAACTCCATTGTGAAATAAATATTAAGACAAGAAATAAGTCAAAATAAAATTATATAATATAATTAAATGCAAAACTCGAAATTCAATTAATATTTGTTATTTGAACTCGTTCTAATTTGAATTTCTTGTTTTAACAAATTTCCATTATTACCACTATTTGTATTTTCCAAAATTGGAACTTTAGCTATGATTGTTTTGCTTTCGGTATTCTATTTTTCTTTCTTTATCCTTGTTGTAGTGATAGCTGTGCTGTTTGAAGGTGATGATGGCCGAAAGTGGTTGTGAGATGTTTCCTCCAAATCAAAACGCAGAGTCGAGAATATTCTTTCTTCAAGGGTAGTCTTTATTTAAAGTATAAAAATAGCTCCAAGTGTTCGTCTATTCGTGATCGTATATCAAAGTTAATTGTAGAACAAAAGTGTAAAGGAAAGAGTGTGGCCAGCGGTCCCTAATGGAAGAATACTCCCTTTTTCAAAGAGAGTGGGTGGATTCCCTTCTCCATTTAGGGACGCTTGAAATTGGCACACGGGAGCTTGTGTAAACACTTGTTATTATGGGCCTGTGCAATTGCACCCAGTGCAATGTGCTCGGACACATTCTACTTTTTGTGTTGCATTTCATGTAATAATCCGAAGGAAACGGTGGCACTTCCGAAGAGGATGGTTCCCTTGGCAGACTCGGCATGGGTGGGAAAATACCTCGGAAACGTCTGCATTTCATATTGTCGTATGGAACCCAGTAATTGGAGGAATCGGGAGCAGTAGTCACTCGTGTGGAGAACGAGGAAATCCTTTGCATCGGAGCAGATGCAGTATCAGGAGGAATCGGTACACTGGAGGAGCAGTTGCTTGGATGCAAAAAAGTGTGATGCTGACCGTGACACGTGAAGCACTTGTGGGCGCTTGTGCAATTAGGGAGTTGATGACCGCTTGCAAAGCAATTTAAGCACAACTGCTTTTTTCGGATGTAAGCGATCCTCTGTCGTCATCTGGAGGAAGCGTGGACATAAACGCACTGGATGGTTCTCTTTGGAACATACATCGCATCTTTTGGATATCGGAACGATCCTCGTACTGAAGGACTTCAGTATTCGGGGGGACACGTCGGAGGGTGCAACTTAGGTGGTTGAATAGAATCTTCAGTTTCTAGAGTTCTATGGCGCTCAGTCAGGAAAGAATCAAGTGCTAGCCACGTATGAATTTCGGTTTTTGGAACGAAGTTACCGCTGCTGTCTTTGGCGCGGTGCTGTTCTTGAAGATAAGGCGTGCGTGTGAATATGTTTGTGCTTTTGCCGTTTGCCAATGCAGAAAAGCGGAGACAACGAGAGGCGGGGAAATTTGGCAAAACTCGGAGCGTCGACTAGCAGTCGATTATGTATGTACATAGTTGCAATGTAGATAAGTTTGCATGTAAGCAGCTCAGCTCAGGATGGAGCAGAGGAGACACAATTAATATTTGTTTCTTTGGGTTTAGTCCGGCACAGCATAAACTAGGGGAGTAAATGAATGTATGTACAAACTAAGTTGGCGTTTCTGTGTCGTGATTTTTGGAATATATTTATTTATTTATACATATGAGCTGTGAATGTTTGGCATTTGTAGAATTTTTTAGTTTAATATTTTGGAATTATTTTAAATATATTTATTTTAAGTAGTGGAATAAATTATTTCAATTATTAAAATACCCGTGCATAAATATTTGTAGGTGTATATACATATGTATTTAATTTTGCGTAATATATAGGATATATAGGATATTGCGTTGTATATAGGATAGTGTAAATAATAAGTGCAAGCGGAACACAGTGAACGTAGAGAAATTCGTAACTAGAAGTTTCACTGTGGCTTATGGCATATGTATGTATATATGTATATATATTTACACTTGAGGATTTTGGAATGCGGATAAACTTTCGTAGATAGTAATTCCGGAAATTAATTGGATTTGAAATCGGAAGCTGCCGTAGTGTCGGATCAATCATTTTAAAGAAGTTCCAAAGAAATCTTCCGCCATTTGCAGCATTTATGTTGTTAAACAGCCAAATAATAAGAAATCTATTTATTTTAGTCTTGCATCATGCATTTCATCCATCATGGTTTATGTTTTGTAAGACCCACAGCGGTTTGAACAGCTGTTGTCCGGTAATGGATGGAGATGTATCTCTGTGGGAATCGGACTTTCACATCTTCGAATAATCCCAACTGCTTCACACGGATGAACTGTGTTGAAAGACTGAGTTACATAAACAATTGGTTACAAGGCTTACGATATTTAAGTGGGATATTTTTGTCGATATATGAAATAGGTCTATTCTATCGATATCTATTCCTAGTTGAAGATCAAGAACGAATATTCTATTGTTCTTGGTTGAAGATTGGAGCAGGAAATAAAATCGATTCTATAATGGATTAATTGACTTTTTTCCAAGTATGCAATACATCGATATATAAAGATATAAAGAAATATTTATATTTAATGTTATATTTAAGATGCCATATCAAAGGTAAAGATAACAAAAAAATAAAAATATTATTTACACAAACACACGTTTTTTTTTGTTAGGTTAAAACGTTCGATTCTAATCGATATTTTTCTCATTGAAGCTCACTGCAGGTATAAAAATATCATCTAATTATACAACTTGTTTTAGTGAGTAATTAAATAAAGTGATAATAATTACAATTGCTGATGTTGTTTATAATTCTGTGGGTAAACATCACGAATCCACAAAAAAACACGCTTTTATCTAGTGTACACAGGGTCATCAATTTTTATTTAACACAATGAACCAAATGTATGGTACATACACATTCATATACAAATATTATAGTACTTTAGTGCCAGCTCTTTGCCTTACACTATGTATATTTAACTATTTGTTGCTGCTCAACGGGAAATGAAATGATTGCATATTCATTCCACACCCCTAGTTTTTTCACCTGCCTCCTCATTTTTTATGGCTTGGCGGCTAGTAAATACCCTACATTTGAGCGGGCGAATACAAAAAAATTGCCTTAAATTCTATATTTGATTAGTTATATAAATTTATATTTATTTTAAATATTTATATTAACATTTTGTTCAGCTCAATTTTGGGTGTTTTGTTTGTTCGAAAAGTTCTCCTCTTAGGTTTATTCCCTTTGCTAAATTCAAATATTGTTCAATTCCACAACTGTGCTAGGAATGCAGTATGATATATTAAATTTACATTTATACCTATGTATGTTAATAATTTACCTTATTTTACACTTTAATTGATGCAAAGAGAATGAAAAAAAAATACATAAAATGTACGTATATATACTTAAAAATAAAATGTATAATAGAAATTTGATATTTCGTATGTAAAAATATTAAATTCATTTAGTTAATAGTTTCCTATTTTTAAATTTCATTATAAACGTGTGTCATAGCGAAAGCACTTATTATATCAAACAATTGGCTAATTTAAGAATTAATTTGCATTAATTCTCCTGAATTAAGGTAGTAAATTTTTTATAGTTAAATTGGCATAAAGGAAACTCTGAAAATAATTAAAGTGGGATTCATATTCAATTGAGCTTTGTTGATACCAGTGATTAGTACTATTAGCTAGCCAATAACTATATAATAACCATTCAAAGGTTTAAACTTAATGGCTATACAAAATGTGCAGACATCCTGGTGCTAATTTTTTTTAACGCAATTTATTATACCCTTGCAGGGTATTATAATTTTAGTCAGAAGTTTGCAACGCAGTGAAGGAGACATTTCCGACCCTATAAAGTATATATATTCTTGATCAGCATCAACAGCCGAGTCGATCTAGCCATGTCCGTCTGTCCGTCCGTTTCTACGCAAACTAGTCCCTCAGTTTTGAAGCTATATGGATGAAACTTTGCAGATAGTCTTCTATATGCTCTTACTGCTACATATGTCGGAACGAGCCGGATCGGACGACTATATCATATAGCTATATAGGAACGAATTTTAATGAAAAAATTTATAACTTAGCCAATTTTTACAATATTATATAAAATTTGAGATATGGCCTTTTTGTATTATTCTTAAATTTCAATTTTAATTTGATCAAAATCGGACAACTATAGCATATAGCAGCCATAGGAATATATAAATACATTTAGTTCGTTCGCAACATTTCTCGTTCGCAACATTTACCTTATGTCAGTACCCGAGAAAACGAAATAGTCAGAAGATTTTTCTTCTTCTTCTTACTTACTGCAAGGGTATTTAAACTTCGGCATGCCGAAGTTAGCTTCCTTTCTTGTTTGAAATGAAAACAATTAGTTATCAAAAATGTTCAATTTAATTATATGAGGGAGTTCCCTCCATTTCCAGTGGCAAATCTTTCATGTTCAATCTAATCTGGTGATGGAATTTAATTATATAACTCTTGTGGCTGCGGCCGGGCTTCCTTAATTATACAATTCTGCATTAAACGTTTAATTACTAAATTACTTCCACAGGCACATGCAAAAAAAAGATAAAAACGCAATCAGGAACGGCTCTACACATTGTTACAGGAACTACTCTGTCCATTAACGTGGATGTGTGTAATCCTTTTCATTAATTTAATTTGTATGCCTTTTTGTTGACAATCATCGACATCTGTCAGCGGTTTTAATTATTTTATTTTTAAACAATTGGATTGTAAGCTTTCCGTTTTTTATAAAATTGAATTTTCTGTTATAAATTCTTAGATTCTATGTTCACTTATATGCAAATATTTATAATTTATTATATTATAAATTAAGTTAACACTGTGTTTTGGTTTTGTTAAAAGAAAACTCAATATATAACTTCCTTGTTTGTTTTTACAATATTAAAAAAATATTTAACGAAAACAACGAATCACATTTTGAAATTCGGAAAATTACATTCTCCTTCTTATAGACATAAATTTCTATATATTTTATTATATATTTAGTTAACTTATGAATTTACATGCGCCTTATTTAATTTTTGTTTCACTTATTGTTAGTTTATATATTTGTTTGTTTTAAATTTTCATTTCAAAATGTAGTTTTAGAAAATCGCCTTCAAAAATTATTTCACGACCTCCAATGCCATTTATTTTCATTTCCTGTAAATAAAAAACAAGGCTCTTAGAAACAAGTTAGAAGCCAAAGGGTATTTCATATATTTATATGCAAATAAAAATTTAAAAAAAAATAGTTTTTTACAAACGCACATTATTTGTTGATATAAACTCGCGAATAATGCCTCTTTCTGATGCCTTCAAAAATATATAATTATAAAAAATGATAATATAATATAAATATACCCTCTTAGAGCATTTCGATATTGGACGTTCCGTTGCCGGTTGCAGTTCGCGTCGTCTTGGTCATCTGTTGATTGGTCATTAGAGGCGGTGGGTTACCGCACCAAACCACCTGCGTAATGGAAATTATTTTAAAAATTATTATTGAATAAAAAAGAATAGGAGAGGAATTTCTCTCACCTTACGAAAAGCCTTGCGGAAGTTGTCCGACAGGAAGGCGTAGAGTATGGGATTGATGCAGGAATTGGTGTAGGCCAGCACTTGCGAAATGATCTGGATGATGACCGTCAGGTGGCTAACCCCATAGAGATCCAGGGCCTTCAGGACAAGAATTACCTACAAGGAAAAAGGGTAGGAAAACTATAAAGTAAAAGTAAGGATTTAAGTATTTAAATAAAGATTTCTTTTGGAGCCTGGCCATATGCTGGCACTGACAAATGCCATTGGCACATCTTGTGCACATCAAGGGTCTGATTGAGCAGTTGTAATTTCGATTGCAATTTGTGAGCACATTGATTTTGTGCAAATACTTTGAAGGATGCGAGTGAAGGGAGTCTCAGCAGCTTGCTTATTAAACATTTTAGCAGATAAATTGCGACTGACCGGGAAAGGAACTGTCAATTTGTCGCAACTATCCAAGTGTTTGCCAGCGACTCGAAGGCAGCTGCTGATGGCTGCCACGGGAAGCCTCTTGAAACGTATATAAGTTAAACTTTCAGCTAATTAGAATTCTATTATTTAAACGGTTGTGGAATATAATATAGGAGGTATATGGAAAATATCACAAATTAAGAGAGAATCCAATTATTGGAATTAAAAGTCTTAAATAGAGGAAAGGAACCTTTTTGGTACTAATTTGCTGATGGTGTTTACTTTGGTTTTATTAATTTTCTTTTAATACATTCTAAGTATTAACTTTAGTTTTGTTGAAAAATAAAACATATTTTTTAGCTATATATCCGGATGTATATGATCAATCAATCAGATTGCTAGCTAAGTTAAGGAATTTGCCCTATTGAGCACGTTTACAGTTTTCATTGAGTACTATTCCATCATTAATATTACATAATATATTCATCTATTTACATATTTATGGGTACGTATTTACTTACATGAATCGGCAGCCAGCAGATGGCAAAGGCCAGAACGACAACAACAACCATCCGGGTGACGCGTCGCTTTCCCTTGCTGTAAAAGCAAAAACAAAAGAAACATAAACAAAGAGTTACCAGGAAGGTACATATATACCATAGTTGTATATTATAGTTGTGGGTGTTTGGATATATGTAGTATATATGCAATGTATATATAATATGCCGCAGTTCGCTGCTTGTTGATTTATGGTCTTTGGTGGGGTATTGCGAACGCGTCGCAACTCATATCCATTCAATATTAAAACGCAGCCTAAGCCAAGTAATATACATATGTATATATATATCTATAGTGATTTATATAGTATCAGTAAATATGTACACATAAAAGTCGATCACAACTTAATTGTAAGCCATTTATTGTATGAGGTCTTTAAATTCAAATTTTCATTTTCACATTTTATTTATTTGTTTAAATTTTTGAAATCTTTACAACATATTGCAATATTAGGGTAAATATTTAAATTGGATTTATTGTATTTTAAAATAAATTATTAAAAAAAAAAAATCCGAAGCCCAAACTTGAAACTATCTAGTAAACTATTCTACGTTAATAAAAACGTTTACGTTTTTACTTCTACGTTATTTGATTAATTCTACAGTTTGTTTAACTAAAACTTCAAAACTTTGAAAAGGTGCTTAAGAGTATTTCGTTTCAATAAAATCAAACTTTGTCAAACTAAGCAAACTATTCAAAATATTCACGACCACAGACTTTAAGCATTGCAATTGAGTTTACGCGGAAGAGGTTTATGGCTTAAAGTTACTAAAAGTTTTATTTGAAATTAGGAAAGTTTCCTGTTTTACTTATTCTGTAGAGGTTCATTAAAGGTGATATTAGTATTCGTTTAGCTACAAAATAAACAGGTTGATATGTAGAAAATGTAAAAAAAAATAGTGAAGGAAAATGGTGCAAGAAAATAATAATGGAAAATATTCATGGATAGAAAATATTGAGAAAAGTTTGGCAAATAATATTGATAAATAATTCTGGTTTAATATAATTGCCTGCTAAAAAACATATTGTTGTTTATTAAAAAAATTTTTTCTTACCAATTCTAAAAGAAAATTAAAATCGCAAAAACAAGCTACATTTAAATGCTTTTCTTTAACATTGATAGAACTTTTATAACCTTATAATATGGTACTAAAATAAATATATTTTCTATATACATTTTTGGCAAACATTTTTACTGGCTTAAAAATATTCTTCAATGTGTAATATATTGGTAAAAATAAGTGCATACAAAATACAATAAAAGCTCGGACCTAATTTGGCCAACAAATTCTACAATTTGAAAGTTCAAATGCTTTCCAAGGACGCAGTACTCTCTCTCTCACTCTCTCTCATCCCATTTTATATACTAGACTGCCTGCCCCTAGGCTTTTCACCAATTTCTTCGAAGGAAAATCGACACATTTGTATGTACGAGACTATCGGTTTCGTTGACCCCCTCAACTACTTTAAAATGCATGAGAAAACCCCCATGAGTTTTCTTAGAAGCCTAATAAAATGACATGCATCATGACCCCACAAGAGCAGAAACAGGAGACTCAGTAGCCGCAGGTGCCAGCAAAATGTCACCCCTCGGTTATCCAGTGCGTAAACTTGATTTGTTGTTTATATTTGTTCTTCTTTTCATACTCACCGTGACTCGGCGGAAGGCTTGCAGCCCGGGGCACTTTTCCACAGACGAGCCAGCATTCCGATGTAGAGGAAGCAAATCAGAGTCAAGGGTACCACATACGAGGATAAAAAGAACGAGACCTGGAAAAAGGACAAATGTAATGATACCTGATTATGAATTCATTTATTTCGAACGGTATTTAATCCAAGAAGTTCTCAAAAGCAAAGCGCATTATAAAATAATATATAAGAAAGTAGACAATAAACTTAAAGCATTTAATGCATTTATCTTATTTTTTATTATATATATTACATCACTTAACGGATACAAGAAAAAAATTAAATACCAACTGATAATTGGGTAACTGGGTAATTGGGTTATTTCAGTATTCTTGTTTGTTTGGGGAAAGGAGAATCAATTATGGTATGCATTCATGAACATGCACCTATTTATGCAAATGCCATATGGTATTTAAGCATAATATACATATCAAACGAAAGGTATTGAAGTGTAGATTGATTATATATGCCAATCTTGAAGATATTTCGCTTCGTTCAAAAGTTATTGCGATTCAATTTTTATTTTAAAAATAACTGTTATTTTCAATTTTTTTGAATAAAAATTGGAGAATAACAGTTATTTGTAATTAATTGTTTAAAAATTGAAAATAACAGTTATTACCAAACTTTTATATAAAAATTGAAAATAATAATTATTTGTCAATTTTTATTTTAAAAATTGAAAATAATAGTTAAATCGAAATTATTAAAATAAAAATTGGTAATACAAGTTTATCTTGTTTTTGAAACATTCTTAAATAAATATGTTATACCTAATTTTTGCATATTTTTAGAAAAATTTTTTGGCCGTAACTTTTATTTTCTCATAACTCTTATTTGCAATCCCTTTAAGTTAAAGCACAGTTGTACATTTTCGAATATCGATAACTATATCGATTAGCAGCTTGGACTGAAGGACGGTCTCAAGCAACTTTCATAAAGTGAGTGAAATTAAGAGAGGGTCACACTAGACCTTTCAACATGCAATCGTGATCCCATTTAATTGAAAATTGAATCTACTTGTAAAATATTTGTATACCCAACATAAATGTAAATAAATTCTAAATAGTTGCTTGTCTTCTTGTTTCCCTGCGACCGTATTAATTTTGTTGCTCATTATTTTTTTGTGTCCGTTGCCGGCCGAAGGTCTTTCCCTTTGCCATCTGCTGCCATGTCAGCTTTGGTTTCTTGTTTTTGAATGAAAATTGTGAAAAGCGCTGACCCGCAATGCTGACCAGATACCAGAATTGAGTGCCAGACACCTCCCAAGCCCCCGAGACTGCCCTTTCATTGGTTTCTATGGAAAAGGATCTTCGGATCCTCTTCACTTCACCTTACCAGCTACCGCTTAGCCGAAGTCCTGATAGATACAAACACATGTAAGCACATGTGTATATTGTCATGAAATACGTCTGAAAAAAATTTATGTTGGAAAATTCGTATGCCCATTTCTGAGATTTTTTTTTTCTGAGAGAGAATTAATTGCTTCCCAATTTCTTAAAGGCTGAGCTTATGAATCCTTGGTCATTTTTCTATTTGAAAAGACAAATTTATTTATGCCTCGCTTAATATCGGTTTGAATTGGTCAAAAGTATTGTATAAAAGTAAAAAGGTGTATATTAGTAATTTAATTTAAATGTCGGCGTCAAATAATTTTACTTACTAAAACTAATTAAACTTACTAAAATTACTTATAGCTAAATTAAAAACCAACTTCCTATACAATTTCGTTGTTAAATACACAAATAAATTAAATAATGTATATATATATAGCTTAAAAGCCAATTCGTTGGAAAGCAACTTCAAAATTCACAGCACATTTACGGTTTAAGCCGTCCTCCTGCATTGTTAGGACCTTTGCCCTAATAAAAACTTTCGAGAGCAGCCAGAGTTTGCTATTTAAAATATTTTTAAACTCAGGAACTGCTGCTGAATTGGTTCCTTATCCTCCTTTTGGGATATCCAATGAGCTGCAGGCCTAAAATTCATTTGGAGCCTCAACTTTCGAGGGGATTCGGTTTTTCTTTGATTGCGCCTGCGGTTGGGTGGCTGCCATCAGCCAAGTGTAAATGATTAGGGGGATTTTCCCCTCGCACGCCCTGCGGTAAAGTGAAAAACGTGGAAAAATGAAAAGCGGAAAGCAAGCAATAAAAACAATAAATCAAACACGAGGCAGATCGAAATATGCAGAAAGGTGCAAGTCAAAGTAATATGTACCTATATTTCAGTTCTGAGCTGCCAAATACAGGCAATGAAACGGAAAAGGTGGAAAGTGTGGTATTTATGCACTGGAAGAATATACGGTTTAAAGCTGTCAATGCACTATTAAAAAAGATATAAAAATAAATGGTTGAAATGTACAAACTACAAACTTTCGAATAAATTAAGTATAAAAGTATACCTACAAATATATTATGTGCAGATCATAATGTAAAAATGCCAAAATTTTAATAATTTTTTTTTACTTTTGGGAATACAACTGAAAGTATTTTATTGAATATTTTTGGGTTGGAATCTAACCAAGCGAATAAATTCATTTATACTATTTATATTTTTTGCTCTGTGGTTTTCTTTTCATTGTTAAATACTGCCACAAATGCTAAAATATTTATCACTGTTTTCTCTGCGCATCAATGAAATCGGGCGGACATTCCGCAATTGTCAATAATCGTTGCCACTGTGGGGCGTAAGGGGCTCTGAGAATGCCTGACAGCCATGAATCCATGGCATCGAAATCACTTTGCTGGAATTACCCGGCCATGGCCAATGAACACGTCGCTTGTTATCGACCTCGACACAAGGACAAAGTGTTGAATAGAAGTGACATCATCCGTCCTGACACTTCGCCGGATCCGTATTCGAATCAAAGTCCTGGGGCTTCGCATTCAGATCCGGCGTTGATAATGCGCCTGATTTTTGATTACAAGTGCTTCGGCTGGTAATTATAGGGGTATATTTTATCAAAACACATTAATGTGCTGTATTAAGACTTCAAAAACATGGCATTTTCAATGGATAAAATGTGAAATATTTTAGTTAATGAAAGTTTTTAATTCATTTAAAGCTTTTTATACCATGTACCGTAGGTACAAAGGTATATTAATTTCGTGCAAATGTATGTAACAGGCAGAAGGAAGCATTTCCGACCCCATAAAGTATATATATTCTTGATCAGCATCAACAGCCAAGTCGATCTAGCCATGTCTGTCTGTCCGTCTGTCCGTCTGTCCGTCTGACCGTCTGTCCGTCTGTCCGTCTGTCCGTCTGTGTAAACGCCTAGATCTCAGCAACTATAAGAGCTAGAGTCACCAAATTCGGTATGTAGGTCGGAATGTTTTGCAAGCAGATCAAGTTTGTTTCAGATTTAAAAATTTCCCTCCCACTCCCCCGCAAATCAATAAAAACGTTTTGCAGCCGCAAATATTACCATATATCTTTCTTTTTGTGCATAGGCATGCATAGGTAGAACATGTATCAATACCGAAAATCTGGTAAAGATCGGATGAAAAACACAAAAGTTATTTACTTATCAGTGTGTTATCTATTTGGCAGCTAGCAACAGGTGCATCTCAAAAACAACAACAAAACTGATGAGCGCAAGAAACTAACTCCCGTGCGCAAAAAAGAGAGGAGGGGTTATCTCTGTCTCTGTCTTGCACACGCAAGTGCATGAGATGGTGGTGGTTTTGCAAAGAGCGAGTTTGTTTACATTTCTCTAATAGGCAAAAGTCGCAATAGGCAAAAGCGGCGATATATTTTGGTACATGGTTTATAACAGTCGTTCACGAACGACTGTAGCTTTCTTACTTGTTTTTGTAAGTTTTTGTGGCTTCCCTGAATAGAATTTGTTATGATTATATATTTATTTATCATTTTACTTAATGGTTAATTGTGTTTTTTTGCAATAAGCTTTGTTATTTTCTTGTTAACTGTTATTTGTAAGCTACATATTTCTTATATTCATATTCTCAAAAGCGTTCCTTTTGAGTTACAGCTCTTTGATTGGCATAAGGTTCACTCTTGTTGTCAAGTAGTTTTCTTAACTTTTAGTATTTATGTTTATTAGTTACAAAAGTCTCTCCGAGTCTTTATAAACATTAAAAAGAAAACAAATATCGAAGTCATTGTCACGCCCAATGCTTAACCGAAATGTGCAAATTTTCGTTTCTTTGCTACATTCAGAATTTCAAATGGTTTTCATGTTTTCAATCAGCCGGACGAGATTAATCCCTAGTATCTAAAGTTGAACAACTATAAAGTTCTCTTTTCGGGTGGGTTTATAGATGCTAAAGATACACAGAACCAATAGATACACATATTCCATAGACTGGCCATGACAGCACAATCGTCATAAGTAAAAGTTGCACAATTTTAGAGAACTTCTCTTATTCTTTTATATTTCTATATTATTTTCCGCGTTTAAACTTTATGCCGATGCTAATAAAAAGCCATAAACTGAAGTGTGTGCCTTGTGATAAATTAGGGGTGTGGCCTTTCAGAGGGCTGGCGCACTTAATACTCCGCCTGACCCGAAAAGTTGCTCCTGGGATTTGTCCATAAAAGCGGCGTCTCCTCAGACACTCAGCGAAATGAATCAACTTGCCGCAGGAGTTGGCAGCTTGATGAGGACCCACTACACTACACATTTCTCCCCCTGAGAAAATGATTGAAATTATGAATTGGCTTAAAATTTGAGTTATAAACGGACACTTATATTTCAGGCTGAACAGTATAATTTGTTATGTCTTAAAGCAATCCGTCTTCCGTTACCCAAGCAATTGTCATCTACAGACACGAATCGAACAATATTTTAAACTTAGAAATTAAAGCAATTGTGTCAGAATTGGATCCCATTTAAGTCTGAACCGAAGTCCTTTCAACAGCATAAAAACTTTGTCCTTCCGCCAAAGGAAGGAAGTTGTGACTTGCCTTTCCTGTTTGCCAAAGCAATTGTGATTTATGTGAAAAGGGAGTGGGAAGTGCGGAAAAGTGGGAGAAACGTGACAGTGTCGCAGAATCGGAGCAGGAAAATGGGAATGAAGGTGTCTACCGAGTGTCACCGAACTTCACGGTTGCAAATTAGCCCAGGAACGACTCTGGGAATCACTCACCCAGTCGGTCTGTCAGCTGGTCTTATAACTGGCCACACAGAGCAAAAAGAGTGCCATCTTAGAGCAATATTTATTTAAAATTAAACTTTTTGTACCAATTTTGCAATTTATTTAATTCTAGTTTCTAAATGTTTATTTGTATAAAAACTTAACATAATTCTAGGTTTATGTGTGGTTAGAATATGACCTCTTCTGTCAAGTTCTACGATTTGTACTTTATTTTCCCTGTGTCTTCGTTACTCAGGGCGTCCCTCATTTGTTCGGTAAATGGAAATAGACGAGAAAGCTCATTCATTACCACCCAGGCCCAACCCACTATGGAACAACTGCGGGTTCATGTTCCTTCCGCATTGGAATTACTCTCCATCAGGACAGAGGTGTGTCCTCAGCGAGAGGGATTCCGTAGAAGGCTGCCGAATTGATTAATAGACCAAAGTTCGTGTAATAAACAGTGCAATCTCGGGGCAACTATGAGCTTCGTGAAAACCCATTGATAAGGCTGGTCTACTGCTAGATGGGGAGCATAACGATGATGGCATTGTATTCTCTCCTTCCGAAAGGGAGAAAATAATTGCTAAATACGGCACTGTGTGATCTTCACTGTTCGCGAAAGGCACAGGACTAAGGCCTCTTCTTGCTAATCAGAATACACACGTCAATTACATCCAACCATTGTGTTCACTTGATGGTGAGCTTGGAACAGCTAATAAGACTTTCCAAAATCAATTAAAATCAAAGACAAATTAATGTGTGAATGCTTAAATCATTGGGTTAAATGATTTGGAGACAAGTCGCTGCCAAGCTTAATGCTTCTATTTAAGGAATTAATTATTGTAAAGGAGGAAGGGTTTTAGTTCAAAGTCTGCTTTGAGAGGGTTTGAAAAAGAAACGAAAATTGAAAAGAACAATCGACTTGACCCTATTTACTTTCCATCATAAACCTATATAACCAGAACTTATATAATAATAAAGATTAGTTTCCTTTCTTGATGTTTATGAAGTCTATTTTTGGTACAGAGAAACCGATTGATTTTTAGAGAGTTTTCTTTCTAGCTCCTGGGCATCACATATCCTGACAAATTGTCCTCGCGTTTTGTGGGGAGGGTTAAACTTGGCTGGATTCGCTGGTAAAGTGATATAAAGCAGAGTGCCTGTGTAAAGTAGCAAATATATTGCATTTCTGCGGGGCAGGAACTGGAAAATGTAACTGGAATAGTGTAACAGCTTTCTCTTGTTTAAAGAGTTAAGTTGGGTTTAAGTGACGCTCGATTTCATACCCTAAATTTAATTTTAAAAATACAGATTTTCACAATAATTAATCAAAAAATCATTAATCTAGGGAACAAGTGAGATATCGTTTGCAATCCATGCAAAGTCCAAGCTCATAAGATTTATTAGATATTAAATCGATTCTTCTAAATTTGGCCTAGATCAGAGCTGGGCTATCTCATAGTCGGCTTGAAACTCACCTGAAAACCGAGTAGACTCCACACCTCCTCCTCTGTGGAAAAAACGCAGGCGGTGCCTTCATTGCCGTGATACTGATAGATGCGCACCGAGTGCGAGAGGGCCACTGGAATGGCGGTGGTGACAATGGTTATCCAGGCACACACGATGGCCCTGCAAATAAACAATGTATAAATAATAACAATACAAGATAATACGTACAAGTAATAGGAATACAAATGGCTTGGATAGGAAATATCTCATATATCCATATCCTAGGATAATATTCAAATAACTACACAAATAAATAAATTAATAATTAATGGAAGATGTGTATTTAAATATTTGCATATAATAAAATTATAAATTTGATAAACTTATTGAAATATTTTAAATATTTGTATTACCTTAACATTTTAATATTATAAATTGTTAGATTAAAAATAATTTTCAAGTTAAATATTTATTTAAATAAATATACACCACATTAAGGAATATTGTTTTAAATTGATACTCTTTACTATTTAAAACAAGTGAGAAAGGCTACAGTCGTTCGTGAACGACTGTTATATACCATGTACCAAAATATATATCAAAATGTAAACAAACTCG
>VNJV01016087.1:0-36549 GCA_008042635.1 Drosophila nikananu | reverse complement strand
TTAAATTAAAAACTCAACCTTAAACCATAATTTTTCCTATACATTTAATAAAAGAAAAGGAGATTAAAAGAGGCTTTTAAAGGGGTTGAAATTTACAGAGTTGTATCCCCTTTTCTTTTTATCTTTACTTAACACTAATTAAATTCTCAAAAATTATATCAAACTGTCTAAGTAATAAATTATATCAATAGTTAAATTACCACTTAATTTAAGACACTAATTTTGTGCTGTGTACCCTTGGTGGCCACTGTGGCAAGTTGCGAGCCACTCGGCTATGTTGCGGGTGCCACTGCATTTGGCGTTAGGTTAGCACAACCACGTCCCCCCCTCCTCTTCCTTTGTTGGCCAGGAGTCCCAATCATGGCCAAGACTTAGCCAGGGATGCCTGAGGAAACTGCGACTTTTCCGCGATGTTGGAGGGTTGGAGGGGTGAGCAGGCGGTATTTGTGGGAACAGTTTGAAAAGTCAGCGGAGAAAACGTTGTGGGAAAGGCACAGTTAGTGGTTAAGACTGTCAAAGGTAGCAGGGAGATGCTAAAGTTTACTCAAAGTTTATAAACATTAATTAATTATATTTTGTGGCAGGAAAATTAAGCTAATAACAAAGTTGCCAGCCAGAAAATGTGAATGAAAAAGAATTTCATAAGGGATTTATTTGACAGTAATATTAGTAATGGTTTCAAGAATAATTTTAAGACATTTCTTTTGTCTTAAATTTATAAAATAATATATAGTAGGGTTAAAGAAAAACCTAGAACATATTTTAAAATACAATTTACAATTTTCAATATTAGAAAAAATATCTTTTATTTTAAATAAAGACTTGCGTACATTTTTGTTAAGAACTCTTGGAGTTTATACTTTATTATATTTAACAAATGGTTTTCTTTAACAAATCACTGCTGAAATCACTGTTGAAATCTCTGCTAAAATCACAGTTGAAATCCCTGCTGAAATCCCATCTTACTCACACCCATTACTCAATTATTATACTTTGTGTCTCGATTTCTCGCCAACTGCAATCTTGGCAACTATCCGGACACCGCCAAGCAGGCAACAAGCTATTAAACTTCTCATTTGGCTAAGAGAACAGCTCTCGGGACCCTCGCTTCGAACTCCTCCGAACATATTTCAAACAAATTTATTTGCGCCTGCAATTTACGAGGCTCCTTCTTGGGGCCTGAGGAGGGGCTTTCAGAGGAATCGGGAAAAACAACTTGAGACGGAGTGCTGGAAAAGTCTGCAACAACTAACGGCGAGGCATAATTAAAATGTTACAACCAGGCAGCAGGCAAATGAGGAAGCTGATGCTGCCAGAGGGGGGATAAAAGGGGGTCTATAAATATATATACATATATGTAGTATATATATGTACATATAGCTAGCTCAACAACAAGTGGCAAGTGGCAGGCTTTGCACCCGACGACTACTAGTTGCGCATGCGCCTCGCTGCAAATTAATTTGCAACATTTTCTCCTGCGCCTCAGTTGTTTCTTACATGCAGCAAAAATTATGCTAATTACAAAAGTTTATTAAAATGATAAAAGAACGTTGAGTGGTGCACTAGAAAAAATTGAATCAAGATACAAGGTTTTTAAAGGAAGTTGTGGGGGTTATTACATTTTAGTAGATATAAACACAGAAATTGTGTTAAAATAAATTTAGTTTAAATTTAAAAACAACTATTTTATACAACAAAAATATTTTATAACATATTAAATTATATTTAATATTTTTAAATATTGATTAAAGCTAAGAAATTTACAAGAAACTTACCTAAAGTTATAAATAGCCTGAGAATTAAATACACATTTCAAAACTTAACCCTATATCTTCTTTATAATTTCTAAATTAAAAATAAAACTTGTTTATGGGTAAATTATTTTTTTAACAATTTTTTCTTCAGTGTAGGACCCGTTCTCTCGCTCTCCTAATTCACCTTAATTTGCCATCATAATTTCCTTTTTTTGCGCTCACGAAGTCTTCTGACGAAATGTAAATTTGTTGGCCCTGTTGGAGCGGCAGTTGGCAGTCGGAGTTGGCAACAAAGTTGCCTGGCCATATCCTCCTGCTCTCGGCCGTCTTCCCAATCAACTTGTTAAACTTTTGCTCTTTTCCCCAGCCTTCTCCATGGAATTGGCCATGTGCGAAATGAAATGCATGAACACGAGACGAGATGTCACTCCGGCGGGAAAAAAGGAAAGGCCACGCACGCGCTTTTTCACTTAGTTTTCCAGGGGAGTGTGTGAGTGTGCGTGTGTCCGTGTGGTGTGGGAAATTTGTTGATTAAACTTGTGCAGAACTTTTTAATTGCCTCGATGTACTCGCAGACAGTGGCTATAGACGGACATATACATATATTTGACTTTAAGCCCGAGGTGAGCGAAATATGCAGCAGACTTATGAACAGACAGTGGGTGCGGAAAGTTTGCTGACAGGCTTACACGCTTTTTGTGGGTCTCATGAATAAGTGTGTGTGCCAGCATAACTCTCTCAAAATCGTGCGTGGATATTAGAAAAGTTTCTGGAGGAATATTTAAGGGGAAGGCTGTAAGTACTTGAAGTAAAGTGGTTGCAGTGGTGATTAAAATTATTACTTTGGTTTTATTTGAAGGGGTTTTGAGTTTAAATAAATTAATTAAATTCTGTGAAGTAGTTTTTGTTTAAATTAATATTTAAAAGTGCTTCTTAGATTACTTAATATATCCTGTTAATAAAACTAATGAAGTACCTAAAGTACCGCAGAGAAGGAAAATATTCTGACTTAATTTATACAAAATCATATTGTGATTATCTTTCCCTCAAAGCTCTAGATTAATACAAATTCCTTTTCATGAACTAATCTAGAACATACAATTTTAATCTTTTCGTTCCTAACAATACCCCAAAAAGCTGAAATATTATGATGTCCCTCAACTTTTGATTAATACCAATTCCAAGAAGCTCAACTGTCTGGCATATTATTAAAAAGCAAACAAGACACGTGTCAGTTTCAAATTGGGCTCCTAAATTTGAAAATAAAATGACCACTTGCCCCTCGACCTTTTGACCGTTTCAGATAAAGTTTAATATTTAATAATCCGCTCCAGAGCACACCGCCAGCATCGTACCATCACTCCCATATTCTGGCCAAGGTCCAGGCCCCCCATACGATTTAGTTGCAGCCGTGTAATGATCTATGGCGCCCCAAGTCAAGATTTATGCCCTCGACCTCGACGATTGGTATAATATGCAAAAGGGCGGCGAGGGGCAGAGGGATAAAGTAAAATAAAATGAAATAAAATAAGGCTAAGAAGCAGCGAGAGCAACAGCCGAGAAGCCATAAAGCCAAAGAGGCGAAAACTTTTATGCACAAGTCGAGAAGCGAGCCCCGTTTTTTATACAATAAAATAAATAAAAGGAGACACCGTGTGGGAGGAGGCATAAAATTGTATAAATTTATGAGGGGACCCAGTTTGGAAGTCCTAACTGCCTTCGATGTTGGCTTCTTGTTTTTTTGGCTTACTTTATTTTTTGTATCTGTAGAATTTAATTGGACATTATATCGCATATTCTTATATAGGCAAAATCAATGCCTTGCCATATATCAAAAGGGGGGAGGAGAGCCAAGGAGGTAATGGCCAAAAAAGCTTTGCCATTGTCTGGCTAAGTTCCTCCGGCAGCTGCCTGGTCTTCCTTTGGCTTCGATTGTTGCCTCTTGGCATTATTTATGGTTACTTAGCCGCGGCTCCCATCTCGCCGCCGATCTCCGCCGCGATGTGTGAACAAAAACCTATATCTTCGCCCCGCCATGGGAAAGGTAGCATCTGGGAATGGGAAATCGCACTTGGAGTTGGAGAACTTCCTTCTCCCCGGCCTAATCACGTTTCTTTCTAACGATTATTTTCTGGGTAGAAAAAAAGAGAGTAGGAGATTTTTACCATGATGTCAAACAACTCATTCAAATGTAATAATCGGATGAAATTTCTCCCACTTCAACAGACACTTCTTGGGGTTATTACACAATGAGAAAAGTGGAGCTTAGTGAGGTAATTTGACTAGCAAAAGTGGTTACTTCATAGTTTTTGTAATAAAAATATTATTAATTGTTGTATTCATATTGTAATTTAACTAAATTATTAAATATTTTTCATATTTTGAGCATCAAAGATATATATTTGGAGCCTCAAGAAATATTTTGGGTCATAGAGGCAGCTTCTTAATTTACACATTTGTAATGAGGTTTTTTAGTAATTCAAAAAAAAGAATTATAATTTAGAATATAACTATATTTTAATATTATTATAATATTTATTTAAATGTCAAATTTCACTCACCATTTCTCGCAGTGCCCAAGTTATATCTCCATCTGTCCAGCTGGGCCAAAAAGCTGTCGCTTCTAAGGCGCTTTATCTGCTTTCTATTGTGTTTGGGAACTCTGATGCAAGTCAATGCCACGCCCACTCATATATATATATATTTACGCCCATGGTTGACTTAACTGGCGCCCAGTTTTCAAATCGGCTTAAATTATGAATGGCAGTGTGGAAGAATGAGGGAATAAATGCTGAGAAGCAGATGTGGAATGAGCCAGAAATGGTCTTTCCATTATTATTATTAAGATGTTTACTTTGGCGATTTGACTGAAAATTTGCCTAAGACTTTGATGAAGTTTCTAAGGGGAAAATTATAGAAAACAATTTGTCTTAATAATGTTGTTGTTTATGATTAAATTCAAGAGATAATTAGGGTATGGAAAAGAATGTATAATATAGAAAAAACAAATACTTTTCAACCTCCACTTACCCCCAAATATTTCAAATGCTTAACCTCTTAATTGTCCTGCTTGAGAGTCATATGTTTATCTGGGACCCTAGGCATTAGATGGGAATTATGCTGGACCCTAATTAATGTTGACATGGGATATATTTTTCCAGTCTGCCCCCAGCTGCCCCGCTTAAGCTTTTCTGAAAATATGCCAAAGCGAAGGGGAAACGGAAACGGAAATAAAAAGCTGCTAGATTAGTGCGTTAACAAGGGGTCATCATCGGTGGGAGCCATGAAATGTCTACCCTCGTCTTTGCCTGCAGATTATCAGCTTCGTTTAATGGAGAATTTAATTTTGTGCAATTTTCCTTATGGCCCGGAAAATTTGCTCAAGAACAGATTTTCCACCTCGCTCTCACTTTTTTCGGTTATAATTAATTTGGAATGTCAAATTACGGCACGACAGGATGACAAGTGAAACTTTATACACATAATTAAATAATTTTCTTTTCACGTTCCTGGTTTTCTTACGTTTTTTTTACAACTTTTTGTGGCACTTTTTCGCCACTTCTCTGGGGTGGCAGTAAAAATTGTTAAGTCGCTGAGGGCTTCACCTGGCTGGCAACTTTTCTTGCATAATTTACAATTCTTTTCAGTTGCTCTTTCGTTCGCCCTCATGAATTAAGATGAATCATGAAATAATAAAAAGCGAAAATGCGTCAACTAATTAAAATGGCTGGCAGAGAGGGGATTCCATGTGCAAGTTAAAGACTGAAACAATGACGTCAAACAGAAAGTGCTTAATGAAGGGGAAAAACTGCACAGACATCAGAGTGACTCAAGGGAAATCTTGCGCTGTAAAATACCCTATTTAAAATTTAAAATAAATAAAGCGAAGGAAGAGTAATAATAATAATAATAATTATTTAACTTATATTTAATATTTCCTGTCTTACTTTGTAACTAAAGTGCAACCTTATTTGCTATTCTCAATTGAAACCTTAACACTTTCGTTTAAAATCCTGTTTATTTTTATAAGCCAGACCAGAGATCGATGCTCATTAATTTTCCATTCTGGACAAAGGCCTGGCCCTTTGCCATTAATGATACTTTCATGGTGAGCGCATTTTCCACGAATTAATTGAAATATGGCCGGAGATGCTGGTCGGCCGATTGAAAGGGAAAATGTTTGTTGCGGCCTCGCAGGAGCATTGTAATCGCCAGAACAAAGGACACATAAATCTGCCCGCTGAAGGAATGCAAGCCGTATTCTTTTCAGTTTCGGTTTGGGTTTGTGTTCTTCTGGCTTGAGTTTGGTTTCTGGTTTTGGTCATTTAAATTGCCCCCTGACTCTGGCCGCGACATTAACTATGCCGCCTTCTTGTTGCGCCTTGTTAACTCGACCAAGAAGAGCCACAAATGAAAAAGAAAAGAATACAAAAAAATGTTGGAAGCTGGTGGCATTTTGCATACAAGTTGCTGCTGCCTTACGTTCCACTTAAAAAATCGTTAAGCATAAAAAACAATAAAAAGAAATACCTATAAACACTTAAAATGGCAGAGAGCGAGGCAGTAAATGCCTCAGCTCTTGGCCAGTTGTTGTAAATGTCAAGCAAATTTGGCCCGCTGCATTTTCCGTTGGTGTTTTCTCAGAAGCTGAGTTGTTGTAAAACCCCCTTCTGCCGGATTATTCTCGGGGTTTAAGAGGATATTGTGTGCCAGTTGATGTCATGCATGAAAGAACAAATAAATCGATATAAGAATAAATTAAAAAACAGCGCGAAAGTCAAAGTTCAAGTGGGGAGAATACATATTCGTAAGTATAACTAGCACTTAATTGAAGAAAAAAGAAATCATACCTAAGAAAATCTTTAAAATTAAGTAATTCTCCATATAATATATATTTTTCTCTATTTATGTATCTGCTAATTAATATGAATTGACATTTGCACCACCTCTAACCCACTTTTCCCCTGTTTTCTTCTCATTCCAGGTATGTAAATTCCACGATTGACCCCAAGTGCTCGTCGTCTCCCTCCCCAGAGACTTCGCATCGATTTATGGCACTACTCTGGCTAATTTGCCATAATTAGACACAATAAACACACACAAACAGCAACCCAGGCAGCACTAAATATTTATATATATTTACTAGTTAAATTGCCAACATCGATTTGCACTCGAGTCCCTCTTAGCCGGCACTCACTTGACATTGCCCGGGCAAATGGGGGACCACCACAAATGGAGGCAATTAGCCCGGCCAGGCGGAGGCTCTTGGCCGGATTTCAGATTTATGAATTAGTTTAAAATGCAATTGGGCCGGCAGAAGCTCTGGTCTATTGCTCTGCCATTCTGTCAGCTCCCCATGCAATTATGCCATAAAGTTAATTTTACTTTGATTCTGCTGAATAGCCGCTGGTCCTGCCACTATAACTATATAAATTTAATCATAGACATTAAAGGAGCTAGAGGGAGCCCTCTTCTAAGGGAAACCGGTTAAATGGGGAGTGCACTGGAGAAAATTCGGTGTGAGAATGAACTGGGAAGGGGAAACAATATCTTTATTTTTTTGGGTAACTTAAAACATGAGGGAGATACATCTTTAGATTTTAATTCTATATATATAAGAGGCATCTATAATGAATTTAGTATTATAAATAAGGGTTCTTGTGAATTAATTTCTTTAAAATCTAAAGAATTTATATGGTTAAATAACATTGTAAATTAGTTTGGAATTGCTTTTCCTTTAAGTTTCTTTGGGTAACTTAAAACATGAGGGAGATACATCTTTAGATTTTAATTCTAGTTATAAAAGGCATTTTTATTGAATTTATATTCATAAATAAGTCTTTTTTTAAATTAATTCCTTTAAAATCTATAGAGTTTATTTGGTTAAATAAATTTATAAATTAGTTTTGAAAAGCTTGAAGTTTCTATTAGAATGTCTTTACTAAGCTTCTTTCCTGCATTTAACTTATTTAAATACTTTCCAAAAAAATGCCCAAACATATTCCTTTTATTTCATTAATTATCTCATTATCATATTTTTAAGCATACCTATTTTCTCCCACTGTATGCCTCACCATCGTCTTCTGGGACAAGCTCAATCTCGGTCTCGGTTTGGGTCTCAATTCCATTTGCAGACTGCGCCGGCATCTGAAGTACGGCGCTTGCCAATGGGAATCTCTCTCGCTCTCCCGATGTCCACGCACCCAACCAAAGCTCCACGGCTCCTGATCCCTGGCCAAATCCCCCTGCCTAGCCAGGGTATCCAAGCCCCTTCACTGCCCACTCGAGCCGGTATTCTAACGCACTCGAGACTCGAGACTGGTTTCTCAAAAAGCCACTCGAGCTGCCCGTCAAGTGTCTCCGTGTGGCTGGGCTGGCTGTCAATAGACATCTTGCCATGACTTGTGTAAAATATATATCTGCCCGACAAAAATAATAATAAAAAAAAAGCACGCAGCACTATATACACTCCCATATGGTTTTTTGTGCTCACTTGAAGAAATCATAATTATTGCCAGTCAACTTTTCTGAGTGGCCGCCGAGACCGAGACTGGTTCATAAATTTACATAAAAGATAAACACTGGCACCACTGGAAATTATCCCCGGGAAATATATATCTGTGTGAGCTGCATTCGGTGATCCGAGGCGATCTGAAAAGATCTTGGCGCTCCATTAGTCATATTTTGGAATGGTTTCGGACACACATAAATTGCCCCGATGGCGGAGAGATCGCTTACCGAATTCGAATTTTATTTATGTTGTCGAGGAGGGGATATTATTTACCTATTTTTTTGAAGGTGACGTAAGATTAAAACTTGATCTACATTTATTTATAATAAGTAAAGGAGGTAAAGAAACTGGGCAAGATTTAATTGGGAATATATATTATTTTATGCTTATATTAAATAATTTGGGTTGGCAAATAAAGCTAAGTTTTGCATTAAGATTTATTTTCTCTAAAAGAAAGAATATTTCTTCATCTTAAAAATGGAATAAGATAGCTTTTAGTACCAGATTTTGTTTGGATACCAAAATGCCCGTCTAAATAATATACTTTTTTTTTATTTTAAACCCCAAACATAACTCAAAACATGAGAGAGAGATATGTGAGTAATAAATGTGATTGGAATTAATATAGATGAAGAAAAGTTACTTAGATACCCAAAGTGCCAATGAAATGTACAGTCTTTCCTTTGCCTTAAACCCAGAAAACTATAAAAAATTCATATTGAAATGGAAGTAATAAATTTGATTAGAGCAAATTTGGATATAGCAACTTTATGACCCAAGCTAAAAGCCAGTAACAATTGAAGTTTTTTTTCAACTAAATTATGGTAAATAATTCACACAACTTTATCAATAGGCCATTTACGATCCGTCCGTCCATTAAAACGCCCATTGAAATAAATCATAAATGTTTTTGTCGCATTTGTTTTACGTATTTTTATTTTGTTCCGCCGATTTTGAAAGTGCGTTTCGCATTACTGAAATCGAAACTCGGCGGCACACATGGCGCAACATGTGGCTAGGTGGCGACCAATTAAGCGACTACCCACCTAGACGGCACTGTGGTGACTCCAGACCCGGGACTAACCCCACCCAACCCCAAAACCGAAGGCAATCCTAACCCAGTCGACTGCAGCTGTAAATCAACTTTGCAGCTCGAGAGGGAGAGACATGCGTGGCAAGAAAGCCAAGTGAAACATACATAAATTAACATCAATAAAGCCAGCAGCAGCGGCAGCAGCGGCTCAAACTAAAGTCGGCTTATGAATACTGGATATAAATATATATATTTATATATATACCATAGATGCATACGTATCTTTTTTGCACTGCCTGCATATAAATCATTTTTAATGGCCAGATGTGAGATGAGAGTCGAGGGCCCTGTGCATGTTGGACATGTGTAGGGTTCGATATGGAGTTGCTATATGCCCCTGAGCAAATATATATTCAAGATCCGGTTAGGGAAGTCATCTGTCGGATGCATTTGCCGTCTGCTGATTTACAAATTCAGATACGATTTTTCACTGCAGCTGAGATAAATATATGTGCTTTTTTTGGCAGTGTCATTATTTTTTCTTCTTAACTTTTCTCAATATGTTTTTTTTGGCAAACACTTGCTAACAACTTGAAGTCGGTGCGTGGCTTTGCTTGCCGGAGTACCGTTAACTGCAACGTTTAGATACAAATGCCGAGATAACAAATCGTTGTACAACGACGCTTTTAAAGCGTCGCCAGTTTTCCTTGATTTTTCTTGAATTTCCTTGAATTTATTTTTTGGCTTGGATGAAAAATTGCTGGGCTTGATGCTTTTGCTTAGCTTCTTTTTTATTAACTGCAGCACTGCGCAAATTATTATTAAATGAAGTATTATTAAACCATATAATTAAGATCTTTAGGGTTTTAATACATTTTTGAAAGAAGTACAAATAAAAAGGTAAAGCTACTTGAAAAAGCATTACTTACATTATTTTATTGGGCTTCGGAAATATCACTTTATGGAAAGCCCTTAAAAACTAAATAAAATTAGAAATATTTATGTTTTAAAAGGCAGCTTCTACATACTTTTGAATACTTGAATACTTTGAATATTTTAGATATTTGTAAACTTTCAATACTTTTCGCCCAGTGAATGTATCTGCATCTGCACCATTTCAATCTTTTCATCTGCATCTGCAGTTGTCCATCACTTGTCCCGCTCTCCCTAAGCTTAGATGGGGGATTCCTACCCCCCTTTTCCCTCCCAGCCGTTTTCCCCATTTTCTTTCAATTTTTCTGAGCGACATTTTGACGCGGCCATTTCCATGTGCAATTCGGCGCTGGCTTTTGAGTTTTGCGCTTCTGACATGGCCAAGATGATGGCGAGGTGGTCATGGAGCCATGGCGCTCGCTTTGCCACACCTGTCGGCCTGTCAGAAAGGTAACTGGCCCACCTGACAACGGGAAAAGCTAGTTGATTAACTGTACTTGGTGGATTGTCCCCAGCATGAATTTGAAGTGTGTCATTCGGGGGTTAGATTTGCCTCTCCTAAATATTTAACCTTTCAGCTTGATTTGGGAATGTATAAAGTTTCTTGCCAACTTGTAGCAAACTTTAAGGCCATGCATAATTGATGCGGACTTTCTTGTCCGCAGCATTAAGGCTGAAATAATTTTCAATTATCTCCCTTTGGAGTCCTGTGGAATTACCAACAAAGCCTGACCCAGGAGGTGACCCCGACTCGGCCCCTCGGATGACATCAAACGCCCTTCGCTCAACTTGCTGTCTCAGCTTCCGTAGAGCTTCATTAATTTTGCAAGCACATTAACAGTTTCATTATTGCTTCTGTCTGAATTTTTGAAAGGAGCGCAAAGTCCTGCACACTGATTTTCCTCTCCTCTCATTCCAACATGAATCTGGCCAAAACTAATCATTTTTAATAACCAATAATTTATTTTTAATCAAATTTTAATGAAAACTTTGCCGCCCCTAAAGAGCAACGCATGAAAAATTCAACAAAAAACCCGGGCAACTGGCGTCCGGATGGATGATGATGATGATGGCCAGGGATATGGTTTTGCTGAAGTGGGCCGAACATTTTGGTCAAAAGACTTTCCTGTGGGCCTTGTCATGCATAAAAATTAGAGTAGAACAGAAGCCACTAAAAAGGAGCAGGTTGCCATGGGGGGAGGGGATAGGGGACAGGAGATTGAGGCGTGGCACGAGATTGAGCCGAAGATTTATTAGGACCGAGATTGAAGGAGCCTGAGATGCGAGTTTCGCGATAGCCTCGAACGAAGGTCGTGCAGAAATCAAACAGCCCACCCGACAACGCCATCAAACTTGGACTTCCAGTTTGGGGTGCAGAGGAAAAAGTTTGGGGGAATAAAAAATGAAGAAAAAATAATATCTTAAACATTATCACGTTTATACAATTAAAATACAAAATACCCTAAATATAACTTAGTTTTCATCAGCAAGGTCACATTTAAATTGGGCCAAACTTTTGATAACTGAGTCAAAAAAATCGCAATACATTTAAAGTACCCTTTATTTAATTTTATTTCAATTTTCTTACCACACATCCCATTTCTTTCCGTGTATGTATGGACAACGAGTGCGACGCCTCAATCGCTCGGCCCCTTTGCCTTAATTAATTTTCCTTTTTGCCGCCGTTTGGCTTCTGGTCCCCTACCTCTTCTTCTCCCCCTTGTTGGCTGGACCAAAAGGGTTACACAGCTCATTATTTTTGCCTTCCGCCACCTCCCGAGCATCCATCTTGAGCTGCTTCAGCATCGCCCCGTTGTCATCTCATCGCCTCAGTTCACTGCCAGAGTCCAGCGACACTTGCAATTGGGCTTGGGATAGGGATCGCGTTGGGATTGGGAATCGGATGGGGCTCTGGGACTGGGACTGGGATTGGGATTGTACTAGGAACAAGAGTTGGGGATCTGTGCAATTGCTTTGATTGCCCACAACACACCGCCGAGGACTGGATGGCCGGGGAAAACTGTGGGCGCAGTCCAGTCCCCTCCCAGGAGCTGAAACAAGGGCGTAGTCACGCACGAAAGGTGTTCCCGTCAAGGGGCTTATTAGGAGGGTATAACAAATTAATACTTTTGAAAAGTCTGATTGAATTACCAGCCAGGAGTACCATAAGCTTAAGCAAACAATCCAGAAATTCATGAGTTTGCAAAGGAAATCAAATCATTAAGGTCATTGGAGAGTGTAGTTTAATCCTATAACTGCGATTTTACTTCAATGCAAGATCTAGTTTCCTTCTTCAAACTAGTTCTATATTTTCTTTTAAAGTTTTTTAAGTTGTTCCACAAGTATTGTCAATCGCATTCCACTTAACACGAAGACAAAGCCCCCAATGCCAATGCCGCAGCCCCTGGCCAGCACTTTTACCCATGTTTGGTCATTTTTCTTGCGCCTCTCGGCTGCTTTTTTACTCGTTTTTGTATTTTTCCACCAAGTCCAGGCGTTTTGCCATTTAGTTGCTTGTTCTTGGGCCTTTTGCCTTTGCAGCGGCATCTCAAAAATGTCGCTGGTTAACTTGCTTTCAGTTTACTTTGCTTTTCTTTTCTGCGGTTCTGTCGTGGACTTTGATTGTCGTCTCTTGGACTGGGTTTTGGATCTGGAAAGAAAGAGGCCGAGAGCAAGAGCCGCCCACTTGCCACTGGCCAGAAGATGGAGGAGGCTGGAGAGATGATGATGATGACAATTATTGCCACTGCAGTGGCTTCCTTGCCAGCAAGTCTCCTGCCATTGTCATGGGATATCTCAGCCTTTGGTTTTTCCCTTTTTTTTTACCCGCCCCACGAACAAAAGTGTCGTCTGGCTGGGGCCACTTTTTATGGGTTTCCATGAGGTGGAGGAAAACCGCAGACTAACCGCCACTTATTACTATTATTTTAAGCAACGTGCAGCGATGAGGCAACAATTATTTTCCCGACGCCAGACACAACAGAACTCAGCTTAAACAGTCAGCAAAAGTTGGGAAGTTCTTTTAAAGTGTTATTTTTTAAAGGTAAAATCATTGAACGAGACTTTGGAGGGAATTAGCAGAAACTCCTATAACTTATAAATTTTTTTTACAATATTTAATAGTACTTCTCTCAGTACATTTCTCAGTACATTTCTCTCAGTGACTTTCGCGTTCCATTTCATTTTTCGCTCCATTTCTCTTTTTGCTAGACAAACGTGACAAGCAATTAATTAAAAAATTAAAGAGCACTGAGCGGGGGGCTAAGCAATCTAGTGGTTCATTTCCGTTCCATCAATCCGACTTGGATGTCATCCGCAGAATACAAACAGAAAAAAAGAGTCCTCCTTTCTCCGCCTTTTGTGTGTGTGGTCAAGTTGATAATTTGCCAATGAGGCACATGGGAAATGGCCAAAACATGGCCAGGGCCAGTCTGTTTGGGTCTCTTATTAGGTTGGCTATTAGGCCATAACCATATAGAGCAGACTTTGGACCTCGGGGACAGAGGACTGAGAGGGAGAGCTGGAAGCGGGACAAGTGACAGCTGGTTGAAGATGACGGACAACATTTGAAGTGGACGATGTGATGTCGTCGTCGTCTGTAACTAATTTTGTGGAAAGATAAAGCAAACACACACAGCTGCTGCTGTTGCTGCTGTTTCTATTTTTGTACACATTTGATGTACTTGTGCTTAGGAGACCGCTGAATTATGAGCAGCAGGAGGATGACGAGTAGCACCAGAGCTCATTACAAGTCACTAAGAGAGGCGAGCATATGCTAAACTATGGCCAAGATAAAGAGGTATTCCGGGGAGGCAGCAACATCAAACAAGACCCCAGACTAAAATTTTCCAATGAAACGAGACAAAACTGGCAAAATGCGAATCAACAGCAGGGAAGGGAAGCCAGGGAAGGGGCTGCTGCAAACAGCCATAATGGATGCAGGCAACAACGGCAAACAAGCGAACGAACGTTGACAACATGGCTCAAATGTCAGGCAATGGTCAACGGCTGTTCCCTGAGCTGCACTCCCCCCACTCGCATCTATTGTCTGGTTTTCCTCTCTTTTTTTTCTGTGTGTGTCTGCTTCTGCTGGTTTTGGCCATATGTGTGTCTCCGAGGCTCGGAGTCTGATGTGAATGTTTAGTCAGGGCCTGGCTATTTTACATGTAGTTTGCCTGACTCGCCTCCTACTCTGGCAGCAGCTTCCGCCTGCCAAAATGCAACATTTTTCGGTGAGTTCGAGCCATTGATGAGGGGGCGTCTCTCGAATGCAAAGAAGTTCCTCTGAAGGCAAGCCAACAGCAGAGGGGAAAGTAATAAGATAATAAATATAGATAAGATAATGTGGGAAATAATAATTATTGAACAGCAGTTAATATTCTTATAAACCTTATAGTCTTTCAGGATTACATAAATTAATTTTGCAGGCAGTCCCCAAAAATTGTCACTTTAATTACAAACAATAATAAAAATACTGTGGGATCTTTAGGGTTTTAAGCTTGTTTTTATGGCAAAGAATAGGCAACAATTTTTGCAAGATAACTTTAAAAGCAATTTTTTTTTAATTTTTAATTTTTTTTATAATTGAAAACCCTTTCAAAAATCCCCCCAAGAAGCCACTGCTATCATTTCTCCCCCGACTGTCCACACCCATAAATGTGTTGTGCAGTCAGGTAAGGGTCATAACTTGTGCCATAGATGGGCATTAGGTCTTGATTGGTGGAGGGGACTCCAAGTGAGGCACATACCTGGTGGGAACACACATTGGCAGTCCCAGAAATTTGCATGCAAGGACAACGTCGTCGTTGGGAGGCAGTAAGATGAAGAGTTGGGGATGGGAAACTCGAGTAGTAGCATCTGCACTGGACGCTGATGGGCAATGTAAAACAGGGCAAATTTGTTGCCTCTGTGAGAGGAGGAGTTTTCCGGACAGGAACCGACCATTCCGAATGCGTTACCTGGCCAGGAGAGCTGCCCATGACAGCTAAATGCAACATTGCAGGACGTCAGGTATAAATAATAGTTTGGTGAAAAGTTGACAGGTTTTTTGCTCCCGGCAACAATTTAAGCTTAAACTCTGAATTTTATTAATTAATTTAATTAATTTTGAGAAAGTTGGGAAAATATTTGAGGATTTCAAATAAAGTATTTAAGGCTTAATTTAAATAGTTGTATAGCAAACAAACATATAACATGTCTAAAGATTTTAGAGAAGAATGAGTAATTAAATATTGCATTTTTAATTTAGAAATCTCTACAATTCCTTTACTCTTTGCTACATTTATTCTACAAAACGCCAAACATGATTTTTTATATGGCCTTCCCTCAGCTTGTTATGACAGTTTCGCACGTTTGTTCAACTGTCTGTAAATTGCACTTAATTCCATGAGCATAAAATCATAAGCTTTAGCCTGGCCCATACGCCAACGCTCTGTGTAACTCCCCCGTTTTTTCCCCTTATTAAATTGGCAGTGCCACCACCCCCGACACACATTAAGTCCCCATATTTATGTGTTTAAAGCTCCGATTCCCTTGGCACCCGCCGTCTTAACCTGGTTACATGTTAGTTGGCTTTATGCCGCGGAATTTTTATGTCTAATGCATGCAGAGGGCTGACTCTGTGTCCCCCTTATCCTACATTTTCCTGCTCTACAGATTCAGGCCTGTTTATTAGTAGCTAGCCACCTACAACTACAAGCCAATACACAAAGAGAAAATAATTTAGACAAGAAAAATTAATGAAATGATTAATTCATTTGGTAAGAGCTTCTTTATTTAAAAAAAAAATACCTAGGATGTTTAGAGGTCTCTGAATAATATGTATTTCTCCTTTTTTACCATATTACTTAAAACAATATAAGTAGATTAAAAACCCTTTGAAATAATTTGTATTCATTTCAAAACCTGGGCTTTTCAAATTAAGTGGTTTGCCTGAGCTTTATAATTTTTAAAATTATATAATATAGCCTCAGTTCTTCTCTTAGTTCCCTTAGTAAATAGTTTCCCTATTTTCTTTCCCTGTACTTACAAATACATAGATATATGGTGCCTTTCAACTGCGGTTTGCTATTTTTCTTAAGCATTTTTATGCTTTTTTTACTCCTGGCTTCCGCCTCGCTTTCGGTTTGTCATAATTTTTGTTTATTTTCCTTGCCACCCGCCGTCATTCTTCGTTTGTTTGTTGAGAAAACAAAGCTAATAGAGGGGTTTCCTAGGGAGGAGACTTATGTGGGCTATATATATACACATATATATCTCCAGGCCGGGACTCGGCACAGCTGTTTATGCTCTTAGCCTTATGTCGTCGAATGCCTTTGTGCGATTTGCTCATCTTGCCAAACTAACAATTCCTGTGCTGTTTGCCGGGTAAACTTTTGAAAACTGTTTGTTCGGTCAACATTTTATATACATTTTCTATTTATACGGCTTTTCCGGCCGCCTTCTCACCGCCACTTAAGTTAATTTTCTGCCCGCATGGAGATTTTAGATGGAAAAGTCGAGACACACAAATTGATTAAACTGTCAAGTGACTTTATAACTTGACAGACAAACGGAGGGACAGCGTTGACATTTCGATTATTAATCATTTGCCAATCGTGGGGACAAATACAGACACAGAGGCAGAGGAGGATGCAGAAGGACACAGAGATATCGAGTATCTCTCGCTCTCATCAATGCGGGCTGAAGGCGGCTTTTGACTGCGGGACAAATTGCACAATCAACTCGGTGAAGGGGCGCACACAGAGCAAAACTATCGAAGCAATTAGTTATCGATTGGAAAGTATATTTTAAATAAGAAAAAATGATATTCTGGAGGTTGTTACCGTTTATATTAATACAAAAGAAAAAGATAAGGGATTTATATTTACTCCTACATTTATTCTATTTAGAAAAAAAAATTTAGGTGATTAAAAATATATTTTAAAAATTGCCTAAGAAAGCTTCGTTATATTCTCATATTCAGGAAGATTTAAAAGATTTCAAATCATTTTCAAAATGCTATCGTATATATTTTATTTCCAAATTTTGATGTCTTTCCCGTTTACTTCTGATGAGCAAAACTTACCCCTTATTTTCCGTGTAGCCTGATAATTAAGCCAGCAACCAGCACCTCATCTTCGAACAGCTTACAAGGGTATTTCAATTCTGACTTTTCCCCCCTGCTGTCTACCTCCATCCCTCCCCTTATTAACTTTTACGCAAATGAGCCAAAAACTTTTGTGTAAAAACTATCGACGAAATGGTGGAGCAGCAGCCACCTGTTGGCAGTGGGGGAAAAGCGGGCTGAAAAGTTGAAAATGGAAATGGGGAAAGCACTACTAAGTTCCTCAGTTAGTTTTACAGCTTTGAACTTTTGTGTCTGGCAATTGTGTCAAGTGCGTTTTGATAGTCCATTGAAGAGGTCGAAGTGAAATAAATGCAGTTGGCGCAAGGACTAATATGCCAAGAACAGAGTTTAAAGAACAAAAAGGAGAGAATATAAAACATTTCTAAAGAGCTTAAAGAATTTATTTAAATAACATTATTTTTCCTGGCAAAGAAATATTATTTTAAAGCCTTTATGTTTGAGTTTGAGTTTTAGTTTCATAAACTATAATTTCCAAGCTGAAGTGGCGAACTGCAGACACACTGCGAACGCCTCGAAAGGCAGTCAAAGGAAAAGCGTCTCAAAACTCCTTCAAATGGCAACAATTTCCTCTCGCTTTTCCGCTTCTTACCCTCCCCCTGCATTTTCAGACAAAGCAGAACAACAAACACTTCAGATGTTAATTACACGTTACACAGGAACAACTCACAAAAGCGTGAAGGCGAAAAGGAAATCCTCAGCGCAAGGAGAGGGTCTAAGCCCCGCTTCACTTGAACTTAATGAGCTCAGCTGCCGCCTCTGGAATCGTAGATTTTTCCTCTATTTTAACCCTATTTTTACCCAGCTTTCGTTGTGTCCATTTTCGGACTGCTACCCTATAATGATGCCGCAATGTAAAACAAGAAGCGGAAGCCCCCAAAAAATACTATAAAATTGAAGAGAAGAGAGCAGGGAAACCTAAGCCAACAAGAACATTTTTGGAGGCTGTGGGTGGCGAAACTTTTCCCCAGCCGAAGAGCCGGTTTATAGTTACGACAAAAGCTGCTTAGAAAAGGGGGGGAGCGCTTTCCTAAGAACTTTGTTTACCTTTGTTTCAGTGTAAGTGGGTTCAGTGTTTCTGTGTGTCTGTGGCAGTTACTCGTTAGTTGCACATTTTGCATTTTGTTTGCCTTTTTTGGGCCAGACTTTTGTTTGGTTTTGGTTCGTTTTTCTTCTTAATTTCCCTTCTCCACTCCTCCAGGAGCCACAATCGCCTTGGCATTGTCTTGGCGCCCCCGGGGCGGGCTTTCCACTCATCAATATTGCTTATTTGCAACACGGGCTTTTCTTTGGTACTGGTTACTGGGTTTTTTCCCCTCAAATCCGCTGACTATTGTTGTTTTGGCAGTTATTGTACTTGCTGATGCTGCACGCGGCTAACTAAGACACTGTGGGAAAAAGGAGATGAACTTTACCTTATGTAACTTTGAAAATATATTTATTTTATGCTTAACATAGTTAGTAAAAATTATCAATATTATAAAATTAATTAGGTTTAAAAATGTGCTTGTTTTCTCTCCCTGTAAATCCTTTTTATGGCCGCTTTCATTCATTCAAAGGATCCATGGGAAGTCTCTCAGTACAAATTGCATTCCCTTTTGGTTGCTGCTGTTGTTGTCGCCGTTTTTTGGTGCTTCTTCTCCTTGTTATTGTTCCTTTTGTGCGTTGATTTATGGATCCTGACACACAGGCACATGTGTGTGGGTGGGTGGGTGTATAAATTGCACTTGCAGGTCCTGCTGCACCTCCTCAGCGCATCCCTTGTGCGCATACAAATTGGTTTTAGTTATTAATGGTGTGTATAATTAAGCGGGTTGCCTTTTGTTCCCAACTTTGTCTGCAGTTTGTTAGAATGTTTCTTAATAATTTGTGAGATGCATTCTTTAATACTCAAAGGGAAGCAAGGATGAAGGAAGAGAGTTGCAAAATTTACGAATAATTGAAAACGAAAAATAAAACTTTCTACAAGGATGATAAAACTTTACAGTGATGCCTGTTCTTAGTTATTTATTTGATAAGCTTAAAGAAAGTTTTCAAAGAGCATTCTATAATTGCCATATTAATTATTACTAAAATACAATTCTTGCCAGCTCATTAGGCAAAGTAAGTCAAACCCTTAATAGATTAATCATTTTCTTCGTTGAATTTTCACCAGCCCCCCAAAAGGTACATTTCCCGCTGTTGAATTTTAAGAAAAAGTAAGCCAACAGCGGAAAAGCTTTACTTGTTTGTCTATCAATCAGCTAGACCTTCCGACCTTTCGCCCTTACAAATGTATATTTCCTCAATTGATAGCCGAAACCTTTTTTTTTTGCCCAACTGCGAGGAAATCTCATTACAAATGCAGGAGCCACAAAACATGAAGAACGAAAATTTCTTCCGGTTAGCCAGGAAGTGGAAAACAAATTGGTTTTGTACGCCGTGTGACCTTTCCCCCGATATTTGTTATCATTTGAATTTATTTCTATTTGTGTCTACGCATCTGACGCCTTCCATAAACTTTGATTTTCCGCCTGCGGACACTAAATGGTAAACAAATGTTGCCGAAGCAACTTTTAATTGAATGTATACAAGGGCTCTTGTTCTGATAAAATATTAATAAATTTTCTATAGATGGGCGAAACTTTTGTCAGTGCGAACGGGCGAACCGGCGAACGGGAACTTTTCTAATTTATTTTCCATATGCGTCTGCTGCTTGCCAGTGTTAATACATATTATATAATACTTGATATTTTTCTTTGGAGCCTGCTGGGCTGCGCTTTTCTCTCCCCGGCACCTCGGGAATTTTCGGGAGGCTTCTTTGTTCTAAGACCGGCTCAGGATGTGGCGGCCGCCAATGTAAGCAAAACTCTTGGGGGAAAACTCTGGCAAAAGTTTCCCAGCAGCAGCAGTAAAGCAGGAGTTTCCCCAGAGGGAAGGGGAGCAAAAAAATGGGGGGTTCAGGAGGTGAAAAGCGGATGCGGAAGGCACTGCTTACCTAGAAGGTTCCTCGTGGGTCCCGACACCGCTGGTGTTGACTGTTGCGGCTGAACGGGGAAATGTTTTCCCGACCAGCTTGGGCCTCTTTTTTTGGTGTTTTATTTAGGCGAAAATCTGATTAAGTTGAAAATCAAGGAAAGGTGCTAGCTGAGACTAATATGACTATTACGAATATAATATAGTTAGCTCTTGAGGTAATTTACTTCCTAAACAAAATAGTTAATTTGTATGACCTTACCTGCCTTATTATATATGCAATCCCCCATTAAAATACCTCATCTCATTTGCCTTTATACTTCTTATAAATCTCCCAGGCATTATCTTCCCTCAACTGGGACATAATCGTAACGATCTCATCTCCAAGGCGACACCTAACATTTCACATTTAGCATTTTTCAGCACTCAACGTGAGTGAAAGTCAAGTGTTTCTCGGGCCCCAAAACAATTTCCTTAAATGGAATTTCCCCTAATGAACATTTTTCTGTTGCCTTTTCTGCGCTGCCTGATTTTTTATGCGTGGTCGTGTCGCTGGATAATTGAGCTGGAGCTCAGCACGCGACGGGAGGAGGCAAAGGCGAAGGCGGAGACCCAGGGTTAAGGATGTGGAAAAGGGTTTTATGGGTCAGCCGCAGGAACCGCACGCAAACGTGAGGCAGTAATAAGAAAACGACCGAGGAGATTTATTTTCCGCTGCTGCTGCGCTCCCCCGGAGAAGAAAAGGATAAAAATTAAAATGCCAGCCGGAGCAAGGAAATAAATCTGATGTTTGCCTTAAGAAGGCGGGGAAGGAATTAAAAGGATACTTAGGAATTATGCCAGGGAACAAGCTGCAAATACAAGATGCTGATTTCAGTTTCCGTTTCCGGTTTCTCAGGAGTATTACAATTTATATTTTAAAACAGACAAACTCTATTTCCGGTTAATTATGTCGATAAACTTAAGCCCATTATTTATAATCTACAAACAAAAATCTTAAAATGTTTCTTCCACCAAACATATATTTTTTTTCAACCATTTTAATTGAGTTTTCGCCAGGAATTTCCATTAATTCCCTATGCTGCTACTTTCGATAAAAAATTCACCATATATCATGATTTATGTCAAAGGACAACCATTTCTGTGGGGATGCCAGTCGCTTATTTATGGATCACACATCTTGAGCTTAACCCAAAGTTAACCCGCAAGCACGTTCCAATTCCATTTCTTCCCCTGCTCTCGGCAGGCCACCACAAATACCAAAAACCGAAGCAATTTCATAAATTTTAATCCTTTTTTATTGCCCAGGTAGCAGCAGCAGCTTCAGCGAGTAGACAAGAAAGACGCGCAGGGAGCGCGGAAAATGGAAAGTGAAATACACAAAACTCATTTCCGCAGCACGTGCGACGGGGCTTTGGAAAAGGGGTGCCAAAAAGAGACACTTTGGCTGCTCTGAAAAGAGAATGAAAAGCTGTGCTTAACCTCTCAGGAAAATTTACATAGAGAAAAATTAGTAGGAGAAAGGAAGCATGTGCGATAAGAGTAGGGAGTAGTTTTAATTGAGTAACGAGTGTGATAGAAGTTTTTATGAGTAACGAGTATGAAACGAGTTAAAATTGTGATAGGGGAATCGAGTTCGATTTGAGCTATAAGTATAATACGAATAAAGGGCTTACAAATAGTAAGAAGTATAATAGCTATGAAAATTATATTAGTATCAAAAAATAATACGAGGAACGATTAAAAAATTAGTGAAAAGATAAACTAGTTTATTAGCAAGTTCAGAAAAAATTTAACAGCAAGTCTACAATGCTTACAATAATTATGTATTATGTCTTACAATGAAAGAGTCAAATTGCAGTATAAAATATAAAGTTGCCTTACTCTTACTCACCTATCCCGCATATATTTTTTAAAAGATACTATTAAATTTGATACAAAATCAACAGAACCTTCTTTTTTTCACTGTGTACCCTCGGTATCATGAAACTAACTGCATGACCACGACAACAATTGCCGGGGGAGACGGACAGCGACGTGGAGGAGCATCGCCTGCGGAGCTCTCTCGGCTGCTCACTAATTACTTTGCCACCTTTAGAGCATTATGAGATGGCGACTGCTCTCCGACAGAGAGCGCCGCACTTAGTGTCAAGCATATGCCCCAGGCTCTCTACTCACCACTCGCTCTCTCCACTCGCCTGCGGTTAACTATCTCCCTCCGCCGTCTAAGCATCCCTCTAATATGGCATTCCCTTGCTCGTTTCCATTTAAATATGTCGAAAAAGGGAAAAGCGGTGCAAAGGAATGCTAAAGCACACAAAAAACGAATGAAACGTTGTGCGTGCTCATGTGTCTGTGTTTTGCTGGCGTTGAAAAGCGCTGTCAGAGCGAAGGAGACAGGTGTAGTTGCAGGATATGCACACTGAACTCAAATAACTCATACGCCATGGTGGCCAGAAAATATTTGAATATGAAAATTATTAAATAAATTAGTTGAAAAAGAAAGTATTAAGATTTCAGTATATTCATTACCTAAGCTAGATTTATTTCTCAGTAAAAATTAATCTACTATATGTATAATAATTTATTATTACAATTATTTACATTCAAGATAAATAATATTTATAGTTTAATTTAAACAAAACAAATCAAACTAATTTATTTTATTTGAAAAATATATTAAATGTGATCTATAAGTTATAGTACATATTTTTTTAATATATATATATATAGTTTTTCACATATTTTCTCTCTGCATAAAAATTACTCGTTGGCTGTCGCAGGAAATTTATGCATGTCTAAGCAGGCTTTTTGGCATTGAAGCCGAGTTGGCGGAGGATAAGGCATATAGAATATAGAATAGGAATAGGAAGAGTGCCGCACACAAAAGGGAAACTCTGATTTTTTTTATTTCTATTCCTCGTTGCCTCTAAGTGCAATTTGATGAATGGCAAAAGCGAGGACAACGAAAGGTGAAGTACTCTTTTTTCTTTGTATTGTGAGCAGAAAAGATGAAGGAATGAATGATGGCAGATTGAAGAGAATCCGAGCCCAAAGCAATTCTCTGAGCAATTATAAGTCTCTGCCCCCGCCACTTCAGTGAACCCAACGTCCCACAACCCCGGCATCCTCCGCCGCTGAACTAACAAAACATGTTCATTCAACAATCAACAACATTCCATATGTTGCATGCCCCACAAACTAGCACAGAGCTTCGGTCTCCTTCGGAACACTTCACGCCAACAGTGAAGCTATAAATAAGTTAAATTTATTATAAATTTAATTAGATTTGGCAAGGCATTTTTTTGCCTTTGAAAATTGAACTTTTATGCCTGATAATTGTAGGTTGTAAATATTTTTACTGTGCAAGGATCATAAATATTTATTGGTGGTAAAAAGTTTGTGATGAAATGAAATAGTGGATAGGTTTATTACAAGTTAAATTAATTCAATACTAAAATTATAGATAGTTTAACAAAAATATAAATATAATAAATTTGTTATGATCGTTGTCATAAAAATTGATTTTACATTTTTTTTAACGACACATTGCTTAGTTGAAATCTATAAAAGGAATCAATCGATTGGTGGTTTTTTTTATTTAGATATATTTATGTTTTATTTTTTTTTAAAGAAATCCATACATGTTTATTGCAGTTATATAATTTTTATACAATTTTTTATAGTTTGACACAAGAAAAAATTAAGTAAAACTATAAAACAAATTTATTATTGTGATAATATAATTAAATATTCTTAGAGAGTCTCGACTGTAGTCAACACCCCTCCTCCACCTCCCCTCCCTCAGACACTTGCTTACAACTTTGAACTTTCGACATTCAATTCCGACCCAGTGGGTGGGTGTGTGTTTTGTGTGTGTTTGGAGCTTCCCCAACATGCAAATTGAAATTGTTTGCCTTGTCTGAGTGTGTGAACCGAATTGAACCTTGGCCAATGTTGCTGCCACCAGCTGTAGTTGCTCCTAATTGTTGTTGCTGTTACCAATGTCGACACGTAATATAAATTCTGAACAAATTTTGGGGAAAGACAGGGGGAAGGGGACACCTTCCCCTCCGTTTCATGTTTAATTTTCAAATATTTACAGCAACTATAAATGTGAAACAGCGAAACAGCAACAACGACACTTTATTTATATAAAAACTTGTTTCCTACTATTTCTTTTTAACACTTAGAGAAAGGTGTTTTAATGAATTAAGTAAATATATAATATATAAAAATATAATTTCCTAAAATGTATCTTAAAATAATTTATAACCAATTAAAAATCAAAGTGACTGATATTTAAAATGTAGTTTTATTTATATTACAATGCATTTTACAAATTATAGACTGTTAAACAGCTTTCAAAATAACGAAATATAATTTTTAAAATTTATTTATAAATATATATTTAAAGACTTTAATTCAACACTAATTTTTATTTTGAACTTTAAAATCCAGAACACCATATTTTTTTAGTACACCGCAGCTGTGGTTGCCTCATGAACTTTTACTAAATAAAATGTCCCACCAAAATGACATTTAATTGTTGCAAAAAAAAAATAAACAACAATTTTTCCATTTTTTTTTTTTTTTGGTTGTGGGTTGCTAATGACACTTGTCGCGTGTGCAGATTTTATGTTTCTGCTGCTGCTTTTTACCCTGAATTTTCCTGCATTTCGTTCCATTTTGTGTGTTGTGTGTGGCGCGTCTCCGTTGCACATTTCCATATTTAATTGCGCATCTTGATAAGAGTGGCTGCCCGCTTGTCCGCTCTGCACCGCTTTTCCCCGCTTTTCCTCGCTTTTCTACAACATCGTTTTGCTGTTGACATTTTCAATGCGAAATTATGCGACACGGCAACTCTTTTCCTCCTTTTCCTTGCTGCACTCCCGGGTTCGCGTTTCTTTGTTATTCATTAGCTGCGCCGTCGCTGTTGACCTCAATTTTTATTGCCTGCCACGTTTTTAATGTCGCGTGTCGCAGTCTTTTATTTTTCTTGCTTTTTTTGTTTAATTCTCGTACTCTTTTTCCTTTATTTCAGTGCCTTAGTCACTGCCTGTGTGTTGGTCTTTTTTTATTATTTAGCACTTGTGCAACAGGTTGTTGAACTTTAGTTTCAGCAAAAGTTTATTCTTTACAGAGGCTTTAAAAAATAATTGAGACATTTGAGTTTAATGACAATTACGTGGGAGGGTAGAAAAAATAATAGTTGGTCAGGTTTTCAATTAAATGTTGGAATGTAAATTCTTTTCAAGTATCTGAGTTCTTAGTAACCGAGTAAATACATTTGGCAAAATAATATTAACATTGTTTTGACTCTATTTAACTTACCTAAATAGTTTCCCTCTTCTTAAACCAAAAACAATATTTATATAAATGGCTCACGAAACCCCTTTTGTAATCTTTATTTTCCCACTAAAGTTATCAAATTAAATGTGATGACAAAATTACAAATTGCATAATAGACAGCTTTTCCACACACACAATGAACCCGCCTCCCACAACCCCACGGCTGCCCCTTTGCCACACCAAAGGCAACTTTATGACTCTGTTGTCAAAATGTTTATCTAACACTTGAGAAGCGCTGTCCATAAAACGATAGAGAAAAAAAAAACGCATTAAGAGAGCAAATAAACTTTTATTGAGATAGAATTCTCGTTACTAAAACAGATGTGCCCCAGCTTTTTGCCCCGTCCCATGGATGGGTCAACGCTCACAATGAGCAAATAGTAAAGGAACGATCGTAACGCAGAGCAGGGTTTTGCTTTCATCTACACAATTTTATATTTATAAAGGGGGAAAAGAGCCAGCGACAGCAGCCTGACAATTGTTTTATAATTATTTCATCATGAGCAAAGGGAAAAGCGAAAGGAAAATAAGAAAAGCGAACTTTTAGCTTTGAGTAGAACAAATAAAAAATAGCTATAAGTGGCCAATACCCTATAATGGGGGTTAGGAATATTAAAAATATTAAATTTTCTTACCAGAATAATTTACAATATAATTTAGACCCTTTAAAATTCTTCAGCAGAGTCTGGGACTTTAGAAAGAAGTCATTACTTTAAAGAACATAATAAACTTGATTAAAATAATTATATAACTGATATTTTTCTGTATTAAATTCCTTTATTCAAGATAAATAAAAGATTTCATTTAATATATATTGTATGTATATATATTTACTATAAAATACTATACTTAACTCACATCCCACTTAAAAGTAAAACCATCCAGCTGAGAGTTTTCCCCTTCTGATCTCTCCAACATGCCCGCGAAAGTGGCCACTGAGTAGCGGGTAGCATAAAAGGAAAATTGCTTAATTTATGTGTCATTTATCTAAATGGAGCAGCGGAGCAAAAGCAATGGAAGCAAAAAAAGCACAAAAAGAGACACAGAACAGAGAACCCACTGACAACCGCTCTGTCTCCCTGTATTATTTTTATAAAGCTCCGCGATAAGCAACTGTCGGGGTTGGAGTCTTGTGTCAGCGCGGCTGTGGTGCCAGCAGAGTAATTAAAAATCTTGAACTCAACTCTCGTTGCTTTTTGCTGGCGACAATAATCGTCCCCTGGACAGCGAGGGGAACAGGAACACGAACAGGGACAGAGCTGGGGGGAGGGAACATGCGATTAAATTTTAAATGACAGTTGACAGTTTCATCATCAGCATGTGTATAAGGGTTTTACATAGATATGGGGCCCAGATACCAGATAGCAGAAGGGTTAACGGCCACAGGAACTGGCGAGCAGGTGAAATGTCACATGAGATTGACTTCGAGGCGGAAACTAAAAGGCAGAAAGAGTAAAGAGGTGAATAAAGGGGAGTATAATGTATTAAGGTTACTTCTAAATACTTCATTGTTTTTAAATATAAAATAATAAAGAATTAACATAAACAAATATAATATACATCTTAAATATTCGCTACAATTAAAACCTATCAGAATTTAGAGCCTTTACTCTTTCTCTTTAACTTTTATTTTGTAAATTCCCTTACAAAATATTTTTTCTTCTTTTGTTTTTAATTGGCTTTACTTGACACCTTTTATTTTGGTTTTTATTTTAATATTTGCTTAACAGTTTCAACATTTGTCAAATTCCAAGATAAACGAACCAAAACAAACACCAAAAATGTAAAGAATTGTCAGCCAACTGACAAAATCAAGAGACAGAAAGTCACTCTCTGAGGGGAAATATGTACACATTTTTTTAAAACACCAGCTTAACCCACTAAAAACCCCCTTTAAAAATAGGACCAAATCTTTAGAATACAAATCACTTAATAAGGAATATATAGAATAGAAATTAGGCTTTTTAGGCTTTTCTCGATCTGTCAATTTATAATTTTAAGGCACGGCAGAAAACTATTTTATATATAATAGAGATAGAGAGATATTAAATTCTTTATATTTCTTTAAATTAAATATCAGGTAATACATTTTCTTTAAGCTTTCTTTGACAATGCTTTCCTTCTGTCTCTTTGAATTTGAACTTGTCATTTATCAAGTTATTCCACTTAAAGGGTTAATTCTACCTACACAAAGACTCCTCTTTGTCTCATTTCACCGAGCAACTTGCAATGAATTCCTGTATTTGCCCAGCGGATTAACACCTTTTGCCGGTGGACAAAGGCCCCGAACCGATCCCAAATGGTATTACGAAGGCCAGAACAAAGCCAGCAAATGCGACTGAGTCGGCCTCATAATCAAATGCAATGTGGCATTGGCTAAAAATGGAATTCTGCTGTCTGCACTTCATCAAGCGTAGAATAAGGCGACGCAGGAGGCGGAGGGAAGCCCTGAATGACTGACTGACAGCTGAAAAAGTCACCTCACAGTCCCCTCACAGTCCCCGCTCTCTGTCTCCCCAGCCACAAAGAACCCGTTTCTCTCAGTGCAACATGCATTCCTCATGCCATACAAAACAATTGACATGCATTGTTGCTTTTGCTGTTGCTGTTGGGATGCGGCTGCTGGGATGCAACTCCTGGTTCTTGGATCTCCTGGTTCCTGGCAGCCTCTCAACTGCAGAGCCTCGGAAATTGTCACAGAAACTTGTGCCGCTTGCAGGTTTCCAAAATGAAGGCGAAATAAGTGAAAAAATGTATATACAAAACTGGTTTTTATGGTAACACACAGCAAGAACTTGTAAATGGCAGAAGGTAGTGTTTAAGTTATTAAAAAAATATTAAATATTGGTGACGATTTGCCTTTTTAATATTTGAAAAATGTATAACAAGTTAAGGGGAATATTTGGGAACTCAATACCCGATTTGAAGGCATCTTGTTCAGCAGGATTATTTTTTATTTAAAGACCTGCAACATTAGCTTTCATATTTATATTTCTTCTATAAATTATATTAATTTCTAAAACGTAAGTTATAGTAAATTTCTCTCTGCTTTTAGAATATTAAATAAATATTCTCTGGAATAATTTTCCCTTAACAGTTTCTCTGTGTACAACTTTTCGCAATAAGGACACGACTAGAACTGGTTCTGAGCCTGGGCCCTGCTCTTCATTTATCAATACTCGATCGGAGACCGAAAGTCCGGTTTCCCTGCCTCGTGCATTTCATTTGATTTCTTTCCATTCGGACTGCCAACCATTCTCAGGCTCAGATATATAAATTAAGATCCATATCGGAAGGGAAACTGGAACTGCGATTGGCAAGGAAAGAAGCGAAAGCCAGCGGCAGGTGGCATTTCGTATCGGTTTCTTGGCAAGATATAGATACATATATGTAAATATATATTCCTGGATATAATTCCACCCAGAATTGTGATTTATATTTCAATAGTGCTAAACGTGGGCTTAACTCGTTTCGAGTTTTCCTCCTTCTTTCGGTTAAAACTTTCAATTGGTTGGAATTCTTCTCGAAGGAAGTTGCCCCGCTGACTGCCCGCTGTTATTTATTGTTTTCGCTTACCGGCATTTTCCTGGCTCTCAACTCGCTTAATTTGCCTCTGTCTGTCTCCTTCTAACGCCGTTTAGGCCGGGCCTCTTGGCCTGTCAGCATGACATGACTTTTATGGTATAAAGTTATACTTCAGGCTCCCCAATCGCGTAGATAACTTCAAAGGCAGGCGATTTGTAAAGGCGCCATCTGGCGTTGGGAATGCGAATTCAATGGCTATAAATGTCGGGCCATCGATGGGTTAAGGATTTATGTTACTGTTTCGGGCATAAAAACTGCACTATAATGCTGTCAGTTGGGGTTAAGCACGCAGGAGAATAGAAAAAGTAGACGAAGATGAGGCATTTAAATTTAAAATATTTAACGGGTGTGTTAAATTATTAATAGAGTTTAGTTAATTAACATTTTATAGAGTCTGGAATGTGTGGATTAAAAGTTGCTTAAATTTAAAGATATTACTCCTCTATACTTAAACAGAAATATGTTTTTTTTAAGTGGTAAAATTCTTATAAAATCTTTGCAAATCAACTTAAGACCCTAAACCCTTGGTAATGCTTTTAAAAAATCTATAAATCATTATAAAAAATGCTCTAAATTGTGGGCCACTTCCCCCTAAAAATAAAACTCAAATAAAAGTGAAATGAAGCGCATTAATTGAAAGTATTTACAACTCACTGAAGCATGGCAAATCGTCGTACTGCGGCAACAGCCTGGAAAAGCGCGACAAGTTTCCACAGAAACAAAATACAAAAAAAAAACCGAAATTAACATGTCAACTAAGGAGGAGAAAAATATGTATATAAGCCATATCCAACGAGGGGCTAATCGATAATTTATGAGCGGAAATATGGCACGCCGAACGAATGATGGATTCATTGGGGGTATGAGAAATCAAAGGTGTGGGGCAGGTGCGAAGCGAGCTGGGATATGGTAACATGTTTATAAATAACGCTAATGAGCAGTAGGGGGGGTTCCCCTACCCCTCACCCCCTCGTAAAATGTTCAAACAGGCGGCGCGGCGCATTGACTTTGAACTGAAGAAGGGCCGCCGCGGCGGTGGGCTATCGACGCTGCCGTTTCGGGGCTATCGCTGTGTAAATATTTACACCGAAAGAGGTACATGAAATGGTAAAATTAAACAATGTTTATCTGCCGTTTTATTTTTCCTCCCTGCAATCAGCAGTTATTCTCACAGTACAAACATTTATGTATATATATTCCCCTGCAATTGTTGACATTTAAACAATGTTTGAGTTGCCAAAGGTCAACAGGTTCACCTGGAAATTGGCTAAAAAGAAAGTTTTTCACGTGTGTGTTTGCTCAACAAATGATGAGGACTGGGGAAATATTTATAAGTCAATCAGGATTTCATTTTAAATGGATAAAAATTAAATTTAAATGAGGAAATAACTTAGCTTATTGTTTTGACAATCATAAGTTAAAACTCAAATGATGCTGGCTGGAAATATTTATAAGTCAATCACGAAATTTTATTTTAACTGGTTAAACATTTATTTTAAATGAAGAAATAACTTAGCTTATTGTTAAAACAATCATAAGGTAAAATGCATTCCAAAATGAGTGTAATAACTTTGCTAAGAATAAGTTCTTGTATTTATATTTAACTTAATTTTTCCTCTTTTTTTTCCAGGCGACATCCTCTCCGGCGTTTGCTTTGTGGGCCAACTGGACACACACTCGCTGGGCGCCTTCCTCATCCTGCCGCTCTGCATTTACCTGTCGATCGGAGCCCTCTTCCTGCTCGCTGGTTTCATCTCGCTCTTCCGCATCCGGACCGTGATGAAGACGGACGGCAAGCGGACGGACAAGCTGGAGCGGCTGATGCTAAGGATTGGCTTCTTCTCGGGTTTGTTCATACTGCCCGCCGTGGGTTTGCTGGGCTGTTTGTTCTACGAGTACTATAACTTTGACGAGTGGATGATCCAGTGGCATCGGGACATCTGCAAACCCTTCTCCATACCCTGCCCGGTGGCCAGGGCGCCGGGATCGGCGGAGGCGCGTCCCATCTTCCAGATCTTCATGGTCAAGTACCTCTGCTCCATGCTGGTGGGGGTCACGTCCAGCGTGTGGCTGTACTCCAGCAAGACGATGGTCAGCTGGCGGAATTTCGTGGAGCGGCTGCAGGGCAAGGAGCCCCGGACACGGGCGCAGGCGTATGTCTAGTATGAGACGGGTCCGGCCAAGTCCGCGCCCATAACCACCCCCGATCCCGATCCGGAGGCGGCCAACGAGAGTTACTTAGAGTTTAGCACATAGACAACCCAAACAACACTCTACCCAGAACACCCCAGTCGTAGTTCTTAGTGGCTTTTTGTATAAAGTTTGTACTCCTTTGTTTTTCCTCCAAGAAAAAAGCAGAAAGAGCGATAGAAGAAAATCAAAAGTTGACCCTAGGCTATGGTTTAGACCTTGAGATATAATAATATTAGTTTGATACGGAAGCAAGCTTGTTGAACCAAAACTATGCATTTAAGTTGAGCCTCTAGCCGTAAGTCATTGCTTTCGTCGTATACGAATTAGTATATGCCCTTTGACCCTTTACTTTTCCTTGACGCAACTCGTATGTTAGGTTCTGATTTTTTGAAAGCTTTAAATGTGCCCTACAATTAATGGATATAGCTTGTAGGTATTACGATTACGATTAACGAAATGAGGAATTAGGACACAGCTCACTTCCCACACAGCAAACAAAACCACATTTGCTTAACTGCTGCATTTGTATAAACGAAGGGGAAACCATAAACTATCTAAATGTATTATGTAGCAATAAATGTCCTCCATGTGCTAAACTTAATGCAAATACGATTATTATAATTATAACTGTAACTCTTAACTGTAACTGTAACTGTAACTGTAGTCCTAACTGTAATAATTGTATATTTGTTGAACTAATTAATTCTAAACGCGTACGGGAATAATTTGTAATTCAATTTTTTAATGACGTTGTAGTCATAGCACCTAAGTGAACAAACAGCAAACAGAGAAAAAATATGCAAACATTTTGTTGCCACTTTATGGAAATTTGTTCCCTCACCCCCACCACTTTCCACACCACCCCCCTAAATAAGAGTTGAAACTGCCATTTAAATATTTGTAGAGACGTGAAAAGTCACCGAAAAGGGGAGAACTGTTGAGCATTTGTTTTCAGCGCATTTAATTGAGTCCTCGAATTAAATTGGCCCCAGTAATATAAATGAAATTAATGTCCAAGCCAGATTTGCGTAGCATTTAAGCCGATGGGAATGCATATTAATTATATAGCAACTATCGATAGTCGGTGTAGCATAGTGAGTGCAAGCGAACAATTAAATAAGTGTATAAAAAACCAGCATAAAACATTAAGAGCTTCAATGGAAGCACCCACACACACACACACACACCCACACGACTCACAACAAACGGAAAATGCAAAAATAAAACTTTATTTTATTGTTAAAGACTGAAAAAATTTAAAGAGTGTTTTTATTTCTTGGGGGGCTAAAGAACGCGGAAGTCCTAATTTTGTGGGAATTACCTTTCCAACTAACAGCAATTTCTGTGGTATTCAAAAAATAATTGAAAAGCAACTAAAATAACCATAGAAAAGCTCTGTTAACTGATGCCCTCACACCTTTTTAAAGGCTGTGAAAAACCCTACTCCTCACGCCTCCCCAAAAACTTTTCCCATTAAACCCAACTACACATGTAAACGGACAGACCAACAAACTATGGCCACGAAAGCAGCTAGAAATTCAATCATAACTTGCCAACACCCGCCGGCCAAGTCCCGACAAAACACTTTGAAAACACATGGCCGTAAGCCTTGAAAATTTACGAGTGCCAACGAGAAATCCACGCCCATATAATTTTGATTACACTTGTTTTCTAAATACTCTCGCCCTGGAAAAACCGCACAAAAAGACATCAAAAACATTCGAGTGGCGGGGGGGAAAAGGAAAACTTACGCAGACACACAAAAACAAAAGCATTCGAAACACATGTGTGTGAAAAGGCCAAAATAAAATCCAGACCGAAACTGTACTTTTGGGGGAAAAGCGCTGAAAGGATGCACAGGAAATATATTTTATTTCCACGTCTTTGGGAGTATAATTTCAAATAAAAATAAGTATTTATTAGGGTTACTTATCAAATAATTCGTAAGAGTTATGTTACAATGAAATGTTCTAAACTGAACTGTTTTATACATTTTATAAATACAATTTCTTATTTTAAACCCTCAACAATTTGCTTTTAAAAGCGTTTCAAAGTTGAAAACTTATAAATGAATTAATAAAGAAAGGAAACTAATAAATCAATCACTTTATGGCTTTCAAATGCCATCGAGAAGACCATCCAGATTCTTGTATATAAAATTCATTTTTTGGGACAAAACCAATCTTTACAATGCCATAACTAAGCCAAAAATGCCTTAATTTTAATTTGGAAAGCTGTTCTGTGTTAGTTTTTATCGGTTTACAAAATGTACATACTTAATTAAACAAATTTGAACATTAAATTTTTTTTCAATTTTTGATAATTTTGACGATGGTACCCCTTATCAAATTTAAAAAAAATGGCTTACATTTTTTTTTTCTTCCGGACATGTCTAGTTTGACTCGGCTGTTGATTCTGATCAAGAATATATATGGTTTATAGGGTCGGAAATGATTCTTTCGATGTATTTTAAGCGTCTGACTAAAATTAGAATACCCTGGAAAATGTGTGCAAACTTATTAATTTTTTTGTTTTAAAGTAACATTTCCCTAATATGGCTGATTGTACCCACCCCTAAACAACTACCCATTTATTTTTCTCTGTGCAGCCTTTAGTCAGTCGCTAAGCTCCTTGGCAACAAATTGCAGTTAAAAAATAGAGAAAGTGGTTGGGGAAAATCACTCTAGCTCGCTCCCACTCCCCGATTCGCGAGGCCCACGCAGAGGGACATGTATTAAGGGATATGAAGGATATGGCAATGTTTTACAAAACACGTGTGCGATTTAACAACTACAACGACCACACAGAAAACTTTTCAGCAGCTCTCACACGTCGCAAAAAAAGGAAACAGGAGAGAAAACTGCACACGAAAATGGAATCCAATGTTCGGCGGTGAGTTTTGTTGCGTTTTTATGCGACCGCCATAAAAAAGTTATTAATGTGTGGGTTTTCAGGAGTACGAGGGGTCCAGGAGGGGAGGCTGGCACAAGGGGAAAGTGGAAAAGCGGGGAAAGTGGGAAAGCTGGCTGCACACGGCCACAAAATGGCGCGGGCGTGTGCAGGCGTTAATGTGGCAAAAAATGTTTCTGAGCCAGGACAATTGTTCTGTAACAGAATCGAAGTAGGACACACTCTTTCCTGCTTATAAAATTGCATTTTTTATAATAAAAAGAAGAAAGAACTTTTTTTAGACATATAAATATGTGATAAATTATTTATTGATATGTTAGCAGGGTTTATTATCAAAAAATTGTATGTTAAATCATTCTTCTTTCTTTAAAAACTCATATTTCATTTCATAAATTACAAAACCCCTTTTATCGTTTAAAAATGACTTTAAAAGTTCCAAAATTAAACGTTTTTCTAGAAAATCAAAGATAGAGCATTACATCATCGTTATAAACTCTCTTCTTGAACTTCCTACAACTTTTATTATTTGCAGTGCAGCTTGCTCGCCGCTGAATGCGGGCGTGAAAATCATAAAGCAAAACATATGAGTAGATGTGAAGTTACTAAAAAAAACCATAAACAACGGAAAGGAACCTGCGGCATGGAGCAGGAATAAACGCCCCCAATGGGGGTCCACTGCCAGCGAGGACCGTCGAAATGCGATATATTCGTGCGGCTGCATGTCCTGAGCCTGAGGGATTTCCAAATGAAAGCGGATTTGGGTTTGAACTGGTATGTCAGCCCAGTAGTCACTACATATTTGCAGCTTCTCATCTTTCATGAAAGTGCAAATTAATCAAGAGGGCCTGAGCTGAGCCGGCAGAAGCAGCTTGAAGTGGGTTTCCGACAGACCAAAACGAAAGGACTTTAAAAATCTGAAAAACTATGGTAAAAGAGACAATTGTCAGTTAGAAATACATATGACAATGATTAATAAATATTTGTAGAAAAAACCCAAAACTCCTGCTAAAGTCACGATTTAATTAACCGCTTTTAAAGCAGCCCAAAAAAAGTTCCATTTAATTAATTGCCAAAATCGATGCGACACATTTGAGAGCGAGAAAAAATAAATGTCCCGAACGGAAGCCGCTTTGTGCTCCGCCTGGGGGAGTTGGCAATTTAATTGCCATTTTCAATTAGGTAACTGCACAAATGGACCAACAAAGAATATACTGCACTGCGCTGTGTAGTTTACTTAATTAATGTTCTACAGACGGGTGACTTAGGGGGATTCGTGCCCCAAAGGGAGGCACTAAAAAGAGCCCCAAAAACTGGGCAATGGAAAATTGTTCGACAGAGGAAAATTGCAGCAATCCGATTAAATTTAGCAGTGCAAATGCAGGATAGATGCCAAAGTCAAGCATGAAAAGAAAACTGGCATCAGCAGAGCTAATATTTTGTACGAATTTAAATGATTAGTTTAACACCATTTTTAACAATTTTAATATTAAATTTAACATCAGTGATGCTCATTTAGCATGTTGCAAAAAAATTTCATGGATTCCCAGTTGGTTGATATGGAAAGCCAAAGTTTGTTTACCCCAAACCTTTGCAATTTGATAATAGTTTTTAATTGGAATTAATTCATAACTAAGCCAAAAATGCATTGATTTTAATTTGGAAAGCTGTTCTGTGTTAGTTCTTATCAGTTTTAATATTCTTCATACTTAATTAAAAAATTAAAATTATTTTAAATTTTTGACATTTATTATTTTTTTTTTTTGTAAATTATAGATTTTTGGCTCAAAAATCGCGAATTTCTTCTGTGGTTTTTCGATCGTAACTTGGCTTAAACTCAACAGATTTCAGTCTGGTTTGGTTTTTTCTTCTTGGTTTTTAATAGAGAACCTTTCTGCATTTAAAACTAGGTTTATAATTTTTTGGGCAATTTTTGAGAATTTTTACGATGTGACCCCTTTAATTTTTTTTGACTCAAGAATCGCCAATTTCTTCTGTGGTTTTTCGATCGTAACTTGGCTTAAACTCAACCGATTTCAGTCTGGTTTGGTTTTTTCTTCTTGGTTTTTAATGGAGAATATTTCTGCATTTAAAACTAGGCTTATAATTTTTGGGCAATTTTTGAGAATTTTGACGATGTGACCCCTTTAATTTTTTTTGGTTCAAAAATCGCGAATTTCTTTTGTGGTTTTTCGATTGT
>VNJV01016086.1:0-18152 GCA_008042635.1 Drosophila nikananu | reverse complement strand
GCTAATGGTGAGGTGGAGAATATAAACAAGTCCCTAGTAAAAAGACTAAAAATTGCACATTTAAACAAGAAGAACTTGGAGCAGGAAATTCAGGAGTTTCTTTTAATGCATAACGTCACCCCTCATGGTACTACTGGAACAGCCCCTTCAGAGTTAATGTTCAATCGTTTGATTCGAGATAAAATTCCAAACATACAAGATGTTGTAGGGGCGTTTACTGACTCGGCTGAAAAAGATAATGACCAGATACAAAAGCATAAAGGAAAAGTAGCTGGGGATAATCAGAGAGGGGAAACGGATGTACACATTCAGGTAGGAGATCAGCTACTAATAAAAAACGTAATATTTCCTAGTAAGCTGACACCGAACTTTGACATAACTGAATACCAAGCCTTGGAGCGAGAGGGAAATATTGTTAAAGTCTCAGGGGGTGGTAAGACACTTCTTAGGGACGTTAGCCATCTAAAAAAGATTCCAGCTGCCACCACCACGATGACGGTTCCGGCTCCCACCACGAACTTGGCGAAACACAACCAACACTCGCTGGCCAAATCATCCGAGGAAAACGATTCGTCTGCGGGACCTGGGTTGAAGCTCAAGCTGAAAAACAAAGGAGGGATGTGGGAACCGGTGCTAGAGGAAGATGAGCGCAACTCACTCTCTCCCCACTAATCGAACATAAGCAGAGAGACGAGCGATCGGGCTGGAGAGTGACAGCAGTCGATCAATAGTTGTGAATGCAAGCACACGCATTAAGATAACCATTGAAAACTATAATAAAACCAACTGTGTAATCAATTCAATTCACTTGAAACGAAAACTAAACTACTGAATTATTACAGCAACTAAGGACCACGGCTGAGCAAACACTTGGTCTGCGACAACGCGGAAGAGCAGACCTGATATCTGAAGGGACCTGGGACCTGATTAGAAGGAGGAACAACCTGAAGCATCTGGCGGACCTGCTCACACAGAACCGCGATGATTATCGCGTACTATGCAGAGCTGTGAATAGATCGGCCAGAAAGGACAAAAGAGCAGTACTGGATAGACTTGCGATAGACGCAGAACGAGCAGCCGGTGAGAACAACATGCGTTCGCTATACCAGCAGATTGCACGGATTGCAGGAACCCGCCACAAACGGAACAAACTAGTCGAAGATCTAGAAGGCAACCCCTTTCCCAATGACGACGCAGATGGCGCCAACACTTCATGGGAATTAGCCACACCACATCACCAAACGTGGCTATAGACTATAGGGATATTTTGCCAGTGGGAGTAGCAGGATACCCTCTGCACCCCCGAGTGTAAGGGAACTTGTTAATGCAATATGCACGGCTTCAGCCATGCTTGTGCCCGTGTATAAATTTGACTAATTAAAATCAGATAGAAAGTTTTTCAGCCGTTCGAAGTCCGTCTTGCGAAAACAAAGGCCTTTTTTGGCTTGACAGTCAGATATATTCTGTAAGTCAGTCCTAATGTCGAGAGTCACATCGAAAGTAGGATGTTGGAAGTCAGGAATCGAAAAACAATCCGCCAATGCAGGAAAAAATTAATGCCCGCCATACAATTTCGTGCTGCTCTCGTAGCAGAATTTGCTCGAAGCCGCGGGTTTTTTACGCTGAGTTAAAAGTATCTTTTGCTTTGGAAATTCGGGGAGGCAGTTCGTGGCAGCCAATCTTTTTTGAATTTGATAAAGAACATATTCAAGAACAACACCTCATACGCCAAGCCCATCATCTCGTGTAGTCTCACTTTTGACATTCCATCAAAAGTTGAAAAATAGGTAAAAAATTAGTACTTCGGTAAAACAGGTATACCTGTACGTGCAAAAAAAATATTATAATTTCATTCTACCTTGGTTTTATCAAGATTTGATGACCCTTTTGATGGAGATCAAAATAATGCCGGTCTGTTATATATTTTACCTAATAATCGACCACAAAGTCTGAATTTGTTTTAAAAACTCCTCCTTTTTTTCAACCCAAAAAAGGTTCAACTTTAAACAATTGTAACTTTTTGAATACTGAACCGATTTGAATAATTTTTTGGATTCAACCCTTTTGAACTATTGCCTGTCGAATGCAAGAAAATTTAATGCAAATTTAACGATCCGTTGTCATCAAAAATTTGATTTTTGTATAGTATCTGTATCTTTCCGGCAACTGTGCATCGCCACCCTGGCTAAACTAACTCTCGCCGGATCTGAGACTGAACAGAGATCAAGCAAGCGCTCTAGAAAATTTCGTACATGGTTGACTTGAGACAGTGAAATTCGAACACGCAATAAAATCAATATGTGTGGAGGTAAGAAGTGTATTAGTGGAATTATTTGAGGACCAAAAAGCCCCTTGGAAATTAAAATCACCAAGAACTACTAAATGATCCTGATTCGAAAGTCGATTGAAAACCATCTGGATAGCGGAAATATGGTTCCAATAAATAGGAAGATCCGACAAAGGAGAAATGTAAGAAAAAGTAATAAAAATGTAGCTTATGAACATGGCCAATCAACAACAATCCGCTTCTTACCTCATGGGGAGGTAAAACTCCGATCCATCGACGAAATCGACGAAGACGAGTTGCTGCGCTCTGTTGCTGCGCAACAACCAAGATCAAACATTACCAAGGGGACCTACGCCAAGGTGGGGAAAACGATAAGCCAAAGTAGTTTTCCCACCATTAAAAGAAGGCTCAGGCCAGTAAGACCCATTTCATCCTATCAAAGAAAGCCAATAATGAGAAGAAGGGCAAAGCTGACCAGCGAGATAGGGACTCCCTTAAAGGGAGCACCGGAAGCGTTCCAGCCAACCCAATCGGAGCGCTCTCCCTTACTTCCTGTGAGCGGTTGAAGTGAGGGAGAGCGCTCCAAAAAGGGCAAAGTGCGCGTTTGCGCGCCACACAAAAATATCCTGCCCAAACAAAGCAAAATACGGTGTCACTTCCGTAGCTTGGTGAAAAAAAAAGTTTTATGGTCGCCTCTTTCTCTGAAAGAATAAAATCTCAATCTCGGTGGTCTTCCTCCAGATATTCCCAGAAAGCATTTAGAGCCGATTGGTTAACCCTCTTTGCTGCGTTCGACTGTGGGGATTATACCTCTGTTGTTAAGTACCTTATCAGGTGACGCTCGACCGTCTACGGAAATCTTAGAGTTAATCGATATAACCTTTTTGGCACTGGTTCAGCTCCTTCGACATGAATGCACTGGGTTCTAATCCAAACATGTTCATGTGTTAGCACCGGGGCCGTCATGAGTTCCCTTTTCAAGGCGTAAATTGCCTGCTCCCCTTTTGTCGTAATCTTGAATTTGTAATACTTTTTAGTTAGACAATTTTTATTTATGGAGACAGGCAGGAAAAGGATGTGCTGGCGGAAAGGGTGGTTTTATTAGATGTGATAATTGGGCGTTCCGCTTGCGGCCGGAGAAATGCGACCCCGACGACCGCGACTTGAGTCTCTAGCCAGGGGAGGAGTAACTGTGCACGGTCGTACCGCCGAGCACGCCCAACGGGCCGGTTGCCACACCTGGTCATGAAGAATCCGAATTGGCCCCGTCAATCGGATAAGGGTTTTTCAGTATGGGATCGCGTCGCCTAGACCGTGACCCGGGAAACCGGTTATCCGAGTCCGGTTCCCGCTGCGGAGTGGGTAAAGACAGGTTCTGCGAAACCTGCAAAGTTATCGATTCAAGGTTTTGAATTGCTTGAACCTTTTTTAGGTTCTGTTTTTAGGATTCTGAAGTTTATTATAAAACAGAAGTATCGGAGTTTTTAAAATAGGAATGAGACTTGCCAATCCCACTTCCCTCAGTGGCCCTGACACTTCTCGGAGTGTTTCCCGGTTTTCTTCAGATCTTGAAGACATTAACAACAAGTCATCCAGTTACATAAATACATATTCTCTCAATATCTGTGGGATTACCTATCAATAAGCTGACAGGTACGTTGAGCAGCATTTCTCATGGCAAGGGCAATGACCACAAATGGTATAACGGACGTCTGTGTAACTTCTGCTTTTCTCCTCCAACTCTATCTGCCAGAAAGTAAATTACGGGTCCACAGTATTATTCCCTCTATTCTTTTCTGTGGGTATGCGTGTTTTATAGTGACCTGGTTAAGCTTCCTGGGATGTAGACGAAGACAATTCTTCCCTGGCTTCCTCACGGGCGTATTGGTATTACTCCATGAACTCTCGCTTTTTCGATTACGCCCAAGCGGAGCATTTCGTTTACTTCATCGTAGATTAGAGCTTAGACTGCTGGTGATACCAGGTAGTGACGATCCTTGACTGACAGTGCTATATTCCTAGATCTACTGATTGATTAATTGTGGTCGACCTTCGTTTCGAACGTGAAGAAGGACTCGCGGATTTTGTACAGTATTTCTTTTTACTCTTCGGAAAAGTCGTAAGACCCTGTTACTAAAGACCTTGTCAGATGGTTCTGAGGAGGGCAATCTGAAGCCGCCGGTAGGGTCGCAGGTTGCGAACAGCGCAAGCGCTGCAGTGCAGGCACTTCAACGGCTGCAGCCAAGGGGGCACCCTCCTGCCCCTCGGACGAGGCAGCGGAGGCTAAGGCAGTGGAGGCCGAGTTGGACTCGGTATCTCTACAGGGGCTGGACCTGAGGCGCCTGCACATAGGCGGCAAGAAGGAACCAACCAGCAAAGAGGAGACATCCGATAATGATGAGCAGACACCCACCAGGACACAGTCAGAGGCTTATCTGAATCCCTCGGACGGTGAAGTAGAGAAAAAAAAAATAGCAGAGACAATCTTAGGTGCACAAAAAGCTGTCCCGTCAAAGCTATATAGTTCAACAGAGATAAACTCTGGTAGAATAGGAAACTGGGGCTGCTTGGTGCAGAAGTCAGAAAACTGTTTAGCACTGATAAAAAGAATAGCGCCACTTGGGAATTATACAGCAAAAAGCTGACAGAATTGCAATAACTTAAAGTTAAGCAATGGGTAATTATATTATAATTATTGCCTGGGAACCCCTCTTACAATGACCTCTTGTTTGCAATATACAAGGTGACACAACTCTTCATGGTAGCCCATGGGTGGAACCTGCAAGTGTAAAACTTTAAATTCGAAAATTTTGGTGTGTAAATAGATTGCGTTAGATCGCGGCCGCGTTAAGTTTGCAAATCGACTCGGCGAATAGCCTTAAAGGAAGACTGCTATACATAGGCGCAGCAGCGACGGTTTGGAATTTTGGCTTAAGAGGAAGACGGTGATAAACAGGCGTCGCAACTGCAGGTCGAGGAACTTTGCGACGCTTGCTTCGATTTTTAGCGGCTGCTTCTTCTTCGCTTATTCCCGGTTTAGCGAAACACGGGAAAGGAGGATGGCGATACATAGATGCCGCAGCTGCAGATCGCGAGATTTTGCGAAGCTCTTTTCGATTTTGGCGGCTTCTCGTGAGTAGAATCTGGTTCACAAGTGAGTGGTGAGATGAGCTTTTTGAGGACGCCTATTGCGCCACCGCAAGGGAAAGATGAACTTCCATCCGAGAATCCTCCGCCGCCGCCACCAGTGGGCGACTGAACATACCACAGATGTCAGTTCCCAATTTTTCCGTTAATATGTGGACTGGCCAGGCTACTATGACGCATTCACAAGCCTCATAAACAACAACAATAATCTCAAAGAGTCGTTGCAGGAATGCGAGATAATGAAATCGGACAAATGCAGCTTGCCGAGACAAATTACGCCGTGGCTTGGTAACTGATGATTAAAAGGTTAAAAACAAGTATGAAAGCTACAGTCGTTCGTGAACGACTGTTATATACCATGTACCAAAATATATCGCCGCTTTTGCCTATTGCGACTTTTGCCTATTAGAGAAATGTAATCAAACTCGCTCTTTGTAAAACCACCACCATCTCATGCACTTGCATGTGCAAGACAGAGACAGAGATAACCCCTCCTCTCTTTTTTGTGCACGGGAGTTAGTTTCTTGCGCTCATCAGTTTTGTTGTTGTTTTTTGGGATGCACCTGTTGCTAGCTGCCAAATAGATAGCACACTGATAAGTAAATAACTTTTGTGTTTTTCACCCGATCTTTACCAGAATTTCGGTATTAATACGTGTTCTACATATGCATGCCTATGCACAAAAAGAAATATATATGGTAATATTTGCGGCTGCAAAACGTTTTTATTGATTTGCGGGGGAGTGGGAGGGAATTTTTTAAATCTGAAACAAACTTGATCTGCGTGCAAAACATTCCGACCTACATAACGAATTTGGTGACTCTAGCTCCTATAGTTGCTGAGATCTAGGCGTTTACCCAGACGGACAGACAGACATGGCTAGATCGACTTGGCTGTTGATGCTGATCAAGAATATATATACTTTATGGGGTCGGAAATGCTTCCTTCTGCCTGTTACATACATTTGCACGAAATTAATATACCTTTGTACCTACGGTACATGGTATAAAAAGGTCCATTGAAAAAACCTATAAGAAGATTGTTGAGCAAGGAGATATTCATAATAAACACGAATAAAAAACTTGCATATAACAAAACCTATAGGTAATTTTAAAGATATTATATGAAACTGCACATTTAAAGGGTGTTTTTTAAGGAGGTTTATGTTTTTAAATTGAGAAAGAAAATTCACATTTTTTGCATGTGAAAGATTATTCGATGTCATTAATGATGGAATATAATTTCGGGCAAATGGCCACCATGTGAGTTTTTCAGAAACTGCATCCAGGAAGTCCAATTTTCGACCACTTTTTCAAACATCTGGGGCCTTATGTCGGCAATGTTGGCTTCTAGGGCCGGAATCGTGGTGGGCTTGTTCGCATAGACCAACGACTTCAAAAACCCCCACAAAAAATAATCCAATGGTGTAATATCACGATCTTGGAGGTCATGGCACAGGACCATTTATGGAGATAACGCTGTTACCGAACACTTCGCCCAATAAGTCGATGGTTTGACGGGCTGTGTGCCAAGTTGCGCCGTCTTGTTGAAACCAAATGTCTTCTAGACCATTCTTACGCACTTTTGGAAACAACAATCTTCCACAATGTCGATGGGCAGAGGTGTAGCTCCTAAGCACGATGACGAATCGATGAGTTCGGGTCTTCTGTTACACTGGCCTCAACGGCCGCAATATTTTCTTCAGTGAGCACTCTCCAAAGTCTAGTCGGTGGTCGGACGTCCAAATGAGTGAATTGGGTGCGAAACTTCTCGATAGTATTTCGCACAGTCTGAATTGATGGCCGATTATGGTCACCATAAAACGGGCGAAGCAAACGACCTCTGATTTTCGCAATAAAATTGAACGATTTGGTATCGCTGCTCAGCTGTTAAGCTTTTCATCATGGAGTGCCAAACCAAACTGAACATAAGACACTCGATAGATGTCATTTGACATCAAAGATGGCGGAACAGAAGCCCACCGAAAAAAAAAATTTTTTTAAACACCCTTTATATATCAAGATAAAACCCATTTTTTTATTTCCGTGATATGGTACATTACTGCAATAAAGTTTATCTCAATATGTATGGCTAGAAGAATTTTTGGGCGAATGTTGAAATAAAAATATTAAAAAGTATGCCGATGGCAACTGTTTATGTTTATGAACTTACTGTTCGGAGGAGGGGCTTTGAGGTATCATGGGTTGTTAAAAAGCAAAAAACCAAATATATTTCAATTCTGGATCACGATCTCGAAGTACTCAGTTGTGGCAGGGTGCATGGAAATCTGATGGATCCAATAAAATATATTTCGCCAATGCGTCTGGAAACACGACTGGCAATTAATTGATATCTGCAAAGTTTAGTCAAATGTCAAAAACATTATTTTAAAAGCAAATCATAAATCAATAGAATTCCTTTAAATATTTATTTTATTTTTGAACTAGATAATTTAATGTAATATTTTATTTAATGTAATTGATTTTACTCTTAAGTAACAACAATATTGAATTTTTATTAGATTTATAATTTGTTTCCTATCTAACAGCACGAATCGGGTACTGAAGAACTAGTGAGATGGTTCTGAGGTGGGCAAGCTGAAGCCACCGGACGGGTCGCAGGTTACGGATAGCGCAAGGCTTTGTCGTGAATAAGCAGCCCCGGACAACAGCGGATACTACAGTACCTGGCACTTCTCCGACGGCTGTCCTGCAGGCAAGCAACGCCAGCAGAGAGACGTCGCAACACCCTCTTTCGTAAGGTCGAGGCCGCAACCTAGAAAATGCCTCAGCGGAGCTTCCCGTAAGTGGTACCTCCGGTACCTGGGGCGTGGCTTGAAGCCGAAGGAGGCTCGCAGGAGGGCGCTGGAGCACCGTGCACCGAACGGCCAGGCCGTTGCCGAGACTAACGGGTCTCCACTAGAAAGATCCGGCGGCCAGGCCGCTGCGGGGAGGAAAAGGCAGCTCTAACACATGTCGCTGCCTGTTCTCTCTACGAAAGAGTCCAAGAGGTCAAAAAGCAGGAACACTGCAGCGCTGGAGAGCTCGAGAATCTCACAAGGCGTCAAGCGTCCGAACGCGGCCTCGTTGGCCAGTGTTGCCAAGGGCACGGACCTGGCCATACTGTTGCGGGACTATCCGACGAGGATTCTGGCCAAGGATGAGCTGTCGTCGGTGGAACAGGCTTTCGTCGAAGAGATGAGGAAGAGCTGGACCGCAGCTTTAAACTTCAAGTTCCGTGACGGTCTAGTCCTAGAGGACTCTATGGACGGCGATGGTGGTGGAGCTTACGGTTCCCAACATCAGGACCTAGGTGGGTGTGCAGCTCCGCACCTACAAGCAGGAGGACCTGCCGGTGACAAACGTCGTCACGGTATACCTGCCCCGCACCGCAGGCGAGACGCTGGATAGGTCCCTTGGGCTGCTCAATTAGCAGAGCAAGCGCCTGCTCACCGAGACCTGGCGCGTCATCCAGCACCTGGAGTCGAAGGGCGCCAAGGTGGTGGTGTTAGGCCTGGATTAGAAGGCGCTCACACACGGTTTGGCCAGCTGAATTGCCGCCTGCACAAAAAGCATGAACCTGCGGTGGCGGCAAACGCCGACGATGTGCCTGGCACGTCAAAAGCTGGAGCCGAACTGGCACTCCTCCTGCCCTCGGTCGAGGCTGAGGACCTAGCTGCAGTGGAGGCCGAGTTGGACTCCGTATCCCTAATGAGGCAGGACATTGGCGGCGAGGAGGAGCCAACCAGCACAGAGAAGCCATCCGATGATGAGCAGACACCCACCGGGACGCAGTCAGAGGTTTATCTGACTCTCTCGGAGGGTGAAGAAGAGGTCTAAGGATGGTGGTCACCAGCGTGGCACAGATCAACATGCATCACTCGAAGGCAGCTTCGGCTGTCATTGGCATCCTTGCTCATCCTTGGGTCATCAGAGGCAGGATCTTCGGCCTAAGTAAAGTGAGTATGAAAACTATTGCAGACGTAAGGAAGGCATCACCGAGAGCTTTTATCTTGGTGGGAAAGGACATTAACTTTCTGTGTCATTCTAATTTTCTCAACAGAGATCTAGTAGCGGTGATGATCACTAGAGAGCACGGGAGTATGATGGTGGCGACAGCATACTTCCCAGGAGACGTGACGGATGCCCCTTACCAGAGGTTCAAGATCTGGTGAAACATTGCAACGGCAAGAGGCTATCCTTACTGCTAGGGTGTGATGCCAATGCAGTGTTGCATGGGGAAGCACGGACAACAACAGCACAGGTGCTAGATTATCTTTTATCTAGGGATATTACTACTTTTAATGTAGGGGCTGAACCCAAATTCATTACTTAAACCAGTGCTGAAGTACTGGACATTACTTTCGCCAATGAGGTGGGCTCCCGGTTGATTCGCAACTGGAAGGTCTCCTCAGAACCGTCAATGTCGGATCACAGGATTGTCCTGTTCGACATTCAGAGCAACCTTAGTTTCAGCAAGGTTATCAGAAATCCAAGACGGACTGACTGGCCAGCCTATCAGTCCTGTTTGGGATTAAATCTGAGCAGACTGCATCATAGTAGGAGAGTATCGTCTCCAGAGGATCTTGAGCAACTCTCAAGAGAAGTAAGAGAGACAATCTTGGAAGCATATCATTCAAGCTGTTCCGAAAGATCTACAGCATTGACAATTCCTGGTGGAATAGGAAACTTGGGCTTCTTCGTGCAGCTAAAAAAAAAGCGCCAACTCGGAACAATGCACCAGAAAGCTGACAAAATATATCAAGCAAATCCGGAAATTTCGGAAATTCTGTTCCACCATTGAGCAAGCAGCACCAGCAGCTGAGTGTTTAAGGCAATCTCAAAAGGCAAGGTACTTTCTGAACTTTGCCTGAAGAGAGCTGATGGTTCAATCACAGAAGATGAGGGGGAGAAGGCGGAACTTCTCCTGCAAACTTATTTCCCTCTGTGCAGAACCATCTCCAATGTAGACAACAGCTACGAAAGGATTCCCAATGGGAGACCCATCTGGAGCCTGGCTGCAGCGACCGTATTTGAGCAGAAGATTAGGTGGGCAGTGAGTACTCTCAGCCCATACAGGGCTCCATCATTCCCATCCATCTTCAGAAAGGTTTTGATCAGCTAATGCTCTTCCTTATAAGTTTTTTCAGTGTCAGCCATGGGTTACATTCCTAGGGCATGGAGAACGGCTAGGGTAATCTTTAAATCGAAGGTTGGGAAGAAAGACCCCTTTCATCCAAAATCCTTCAGGCCGATCAGCCTAACCTCCTTCCACAACCACATTAGAAACTCGCACTTGGTGCGAAGTCCTCTGCATGCGCAGCATGATTGCCGGCGACGACTTTTGGTGTTCGTCGAAAGAGGCAAGGCATAGTAAGCTTCTAATAGGTAGCTATAACACCAAGATGACCAAGGAGTGTTTGGAGTTGAGCAAAGAATCTCTCTGAATAATCACGGGCTTCCTGACCGGGCACTGAAGACTGCGCAAGCATCTGCACAATCTCGAGATAGGAGAGGATAGTCTTTGCAGACATTGTTTGGAAGAAGACGAGACTCCGGTATACCTACTTGAGGACTGCCCAGCTATCATTCGGTTGGCCCACTTTTGGGACCTTGCATTAACTACGCTCTTTGGCCAGGCGACATCATCGCATCCTTGCGTTCGATTGAACCGCTTGAGGAGCTATAACTCATAGACTGAGACGAGGGCACAATAGTGGTCCTAGTGGTCGCAGAGCACAAACGTCTTTTATCTTTTATTATTATTAACTAAGCACGAATAAAACAATTAAGAAAATTATCAACCTAAATAGATATATGCTTGAACAACATTAACAAGAAAGAAAGCTTACTTCGGTACGCCAAAGTATACCCTTGCAGCTTACAAATGGAGCATTTCAATTTAAACTTATTTATTCAAATGAAAAAAGAAACTAACTGGAATTGTACAAATCATTTAAACAAATCATACAAAAATTTTAAAATTTATTTTTCCTTCAAATTAAATGTATTTTAAATAAATTTCTTGAACGTTCCTATGGAGGATATATGATATCGTAGACGGATTTTGATTAAATTAAAATTAAAATTTTAAAATAATACGAAATGGCCCAAATTATATGAAAATGCGTTCAACACTGTCTTTTAATATAATTTGTTATAATAATAATATAAAAGTTATAATTTGTTTCCACAGAAATGTTCGATTGGTCCTATGGCAGCTATATGGTATAGTCGTCCGATAACGCCCGTTCGTACTTAGTAGTGATAGCATAAGAAGACTATCCCAAAGTTTCATTCAGATAGCTTTAAAACTGAGGGACTAGTTTGCGTAGATACGGATGAACTGACAGACAGATGGTCGTGGCTAGATCGACTCGACTGTTGATGTTGGTCAAAAATATATAAACTTTATAGAGAAACGTCTCATTCATTGCTACATTTACCACAAACAAACTAAATTTAAAATTCCATGAAAGGGTACACAACAAAACAAGAAAGTCATCTTTACAAATATATACAGTAACTCAAAGGACAGGAAAATACCCATAGAACTCGAATTACTCAAATAACTCGTATATTTTTATCTGTGTCAAAGTATTCGTTTCATTTCACGCTTTATTTATTCGCACTCATTAATCTCAATGTCTTATTGTGCGGTATTCAACACGCACTCGTATTAATAAAACTTCGTTTTATTGTGTTTGGAACTATTGTGAGTTATCCCGAAGATATTAGAATATTACAAAAAAATTAATTAAGAAATATCAGATTTATAAGCAGTACTGCTATTATTTATTACCTTGCAAGCGAATGCGAGTTTCACTTTTGCCAAGGGCATTAACGCTTGAGCAGCTGTAAGCTCCGAAGTCGGATTTAGTCAGATGCCTTATAGTCAGGTTAAGGTGCCAAGAGTACTGGCTAATCATTGCTTCTGTTATATTATATTTGTCTCCGTTGTGTAGCTTAATGTTGCCTTAAAATGTATGAAATGGTTTATTTGGTAATTAGGCTCACTACAACTTTTTAGTTACCTTCACTGCGATACCAGCCATTTAGAGGTTTAGGATAGACTTCCACAATGCATTCCAAAGTCACTTCTTTTTCCAAGGGCGCGCCTACCAATTGATTAAATGCCTTTATTGATGGGGGAACTGCAATTATTAAAAAAATATTTACTGTAGTTGAATTGAAGATGGCAGCAAGCGCGTACTAATATTTTATGAATTTTTTGTTATATGCTTATTTGTTTTACAAAAGGAAAAATACTTCACATATTACCAAAAGCCTGCAACTATGTAAATTTCATATGTGTCGTAATTTAATACTGCTGTCGAACAAATGCACCTGTTGTCAAAATTATTTTTGGGGTCTAGGGTCAGGGGCGTCTTCCAGCCGAACCCCGCAGCAAATAATTATGTTCTTCCGCAAAACCAACTCGAAAGGGACTCCACGCCAACTACATTTCGGCCGAACGAGATCACAAAAGTCATCAGGGAGCTAAAACCAATAAAGGCTCCTGGCGGTGACCTCATAACTATAAAAATGATAATGGAACTTCTGTACTGGGCTATTGAGGGTATCTGTAAACTCTTCAATGGAATCATAAATCTCGGCTACTACTCAAGTAAATGGAAAAAATAAATTATTATAAGGATACCGAAGCCCGGAAAAAAACACACGATTCCGTCATCTTACAGACCAATAAGTTTATTATCTTGGTTGTCCAAATTATTCGAAAAATGGCTTCTAACGCGCATATTACAATATATGGGAGCCCACAACATTATCCCAGCCTATCCATTTAGCTTTAGAGAAAAACACGGAACTATGAAGCATGTAAACAGAATAATAGTAGAGATTCGCACAGCCTTCGAGCACAGGGAACATTGCAGCTCGATATTCCTCGATGTATCTAAAGCATTCGACCGCTTCTGGAGACCTTTGGGTCTTATACATAATATTAAAACACACTTGCCTGGGTGCACTTATAAACTCCTTGAATCCTACCTTTAAAACAGAGCCTTCGCAGTGAGGTGCAACACTACAATTTCCGATATCTACACTATCAAAGCTGTAGTCCCACAAGACAGCGCACTTGGGCCAACTCTGTGTGATCGCCCTTGTGTCTGGAATACAAGGTCCTGCTCTACAACTCCACTCTTAAGCCACTTAACTTATCATTCCATTTTTTATATTTGGGCATCAATTAAAATTTGTTTAAGTGTCGGACATTTATTAGTATTTGGATTATTTTTATTTATTCCAACTAACTTCCAAATTGAAAAAGAAAACGAAGTATCGGCAAAGCTTAATTCTAAATTAATATTGGCTATGCAAAAACACGATATTATGCACGATAGTTATGCGCGACATTGGACGTATGAGAACTGAATTTGAGGAAAAAACTATTTCGTTCGATAGTTTTCAACTGGAATACCGAATGCAATTTCTCGAAATATTTTGCGAAAAATTAATGGATATTCAGTCAGACATTGATGTGCTAAACACAGTTAATTGTTTACGAGCATTAGTTGAGGATATGTGCATATTAACAAAAGCTTTATATCGGTCCGCAATGAGAGGAGTCTCAGTGGGTTAGTCAAGTAGATAGCAGGTTTTTGTCATTCGTCCTATTTACTAAAAATTAATATTCTTTTTGAGAGCTTAGTGCATAACGACCCATCTCTAACAATCATAGAAAAATTCAATCATTTGATGAAATGTCTTATAGAGTATGCATTAGGAACTGTCAATGCATTTAAAAAGTCATTGCTAGACTGAAAAATTTGTACGACAATAAATGCTTGTATTTTTTCGACCCAATTTCTCAATTCTTGGACCTCCCTCAAGTATCGATACCCTCTGCATCAGGCTTAATGTCTCTTATTGATAAAATATCGGCTCAGTATGCATCGCTACAGTCATTGAGTACTGAAAAGGACATAAATAATGCTATTTGTTTTCATATTGCAATGTCCAAGGTAGATCACACTACAAAATCCCGAATTGAGGAACAGCTTGACTTTAATACGCTTCCTACATGGTCCGATTGTGCGATTCTGTTGAGTAGCAGATACCCACATCAACTAAAGTTAAAGGGAAGCCTAGCCAAGATTCCAATAAGGGATATTCCAAATCCCCCTTCTCATGCACATAGACCGCAGACCGCTCAGCCACAAATTATAGTTAAGGCATCTGTCAACCTTTAATGGCTTGATCGGTTATTCAGCGATTCGATTTTACCAAACACAATCGGTTGTGCATAAATTGTTTAAATCCAGGTCATCCAGTGTAGAAGTGCAAAGCAACAAAGTTTCGTGTTTGCTCTAAGCCTGATATCACACTTCATCAAGCAAGCACAGGCACCTTCAGTAGCATTTAATCATTATAATCAAGCGCATTCTTGTCACGGTGCAAGTAGTGACCATGTTATTCTACTACTGCGTTAAGGTACGAGATAGATTTGGACAGTTTCAATTAGCATGAGCTCTGTTAGATTCAGGATCTCAAATACATTTTATGGAGAGGATATATCATATTTAAATATCACTACTGTAGTACGATTCGGTAGTACGGCACAAAATCCACACGTCATAGTTTGGGTGTTAAGCTCAATTTCATCATACTAACCCAATCTTGAATCCAATTGTGCCCAACATTGAACTGGCAGACCGTAGTTTTCTCAAGCCCGCAGGAGTGGACGTACTGATTGGCACAGAATCATGATTCGATTTTCTAAGCGCAGGTTAAATAAAACTTGGTCATGAACATCCTTCACTCCAGAAAACTGTATTAAGATGGATTGTGTCGGGAAAGTACACTGAAAGAGCATCGTGTTCCAATCGCCTTAACTCTGTCACTTACGGGACAGCCTCTGCTCCGTTTTTGGCCAACCCGTTGCCTATTTAAGCTATCAAAAATGTACGCTGAGTTGCATCCTATTGCATCAGAGGTGATTTCAAGCGACTTCTATGTCGACAACATGCTCACTGGACCGAACAGTATAGTTGGAGTTGGCGGTAATTCGCAGAGGAGTGACGAAGGTTTTGGAGTTTTGGGGCTTTCATCTAGCCAAATAAGCAACAATTCACCCAATTTTGATGACCAACCAGGGATCAGAAAACCCATCTGAGTCCTTTAAAATGCTTGGGATGATATGAAACCCTCAGAATGATGCGTTTCATTATAGCTTGGAGGATTCGCAACATCTTGGCCCTCACAGCTTGTTTGTTTCGTCTTTTTGGATTGTTGTGGGCATTGTTCAAAAATCTTTCTTTAAGGGGGTCTTCTACTTACGAGGCCGAAATTTTGGCCTATTTTCAAAAATTAATTGTGAGAAAACTGTACAAAATATTGACATAATTCTTCTTTTATTACTTTTATACATCTTTAAACTTAACACTACAGGAAATTGTAAGGGTGTGCAGCAGGTCACTAGTGGATTATATAGGGTCAAAGTGGGGTCATCAAAATTTTAGGGGTAATTTTTCTGGAATCATAACTACCCTTCCACTTGCCCGAATTGAAAAAAAATTAATTTCATTTATGTATATTCACTTTTACGTTTTCTATGCTTCTCCGAGTACGATTTTTTTTAAATTAAAAATTGTTTTTAATATAATTTCTTTTGTAAAAAGTTTCATTTTCAACCATGTTTTTTCACCTGTTGGAGGGTGTACAAATGAAACAAAAAATTTAAAAAAAAAATTGTACTCGGAGAAGCATAGGGAATTGTTTGATAAAGAAGTGGGGAAAAAATTGGTTTGATTCAATGAAAACTACTGGTAGATAGTCTGATACCAGAAAGTTTAAAAAATGTGATTTTCGGGAAAACGCCTTTAAAAATAGGGAAAATGGTAGAAACGTTTGGAGGTGGCAATCTTTCGGCCTTCGTTTACCCATGAAGGAATGCGAATTTTACCAAACCCTTTATATGACGTATTCCTCAGATCCTCTAGTATTTAAAAAAAATCAAAAACAAAAAAAATCGTAAGTAGAAGACCCCCTTAAGAGCTGTAACACAAAAAATGAGATTGGGATGATTCGTTTCCCATGAATTTTTCAGACCAGTTGGAACGAATTTAACAGAATTTATTAGCAAGATATCCATTTTTCGATATATGTGCCTGACTGGCACTGTTCAAATCCACGGATTTGCAGATTCATCGAGCCACTCCTACGGCTGGTGTATTTATATTCGGGTTTGAAAGAATTAACTTCTGGTCAGTCTCACAAGTGACATCAGCTTTCTGTCTTCCAAGTGAACGGACGTGTTTTTTTCTTGCGCTCTTGTTTTGTGTTAATTTTTTGATTAAAATAACCGGGTTTTAATTAAAATTTTCTATTTTGTGATTATTAAAGTTCCCGCTCACTTCGTGTGCGGTGTTTGCTTTGCATTTTTTGTATTCCTGTGTGCCTTCCCCGTTAAACGTTAAGCTCGCTCCCACGCTAGCCCGCTTACCCGCTCTCTCGTTCTCCATCTCTTTCAGTGCAGCTGCACTTTCCTTATCTATATTCCTAAAAGTACAGTGGTAAGTCCCCATAATGTCCCCTATTATCTGTCCAGTTAAAACCGTAGATGATATTAAAAAAAACATCGGTTTACGTTACTGCTGTGCGGCCTGTCTCGAGGTTGAAAGAGAAATGTCGTCTTTTATGCGGCAGACCAGGGGCGGTTTTAGGGAAATATTATTGAGTTTTCGTAAAACTCAAGATATGTTCTTGGCGCTGGACACTCAATTTAATAGCCTCCAGCTACTTAACGAGTCTTGTAAGCGCAAAAAAACCGCACCTGGCCTGCAGCATCTGGGCGGATCTCAGAAACAGCAGCCCCACAGCAGCCTCTCTCGACACAGCCCTCGACCTCAGAATCAAGTCAAAGAGTTCTGAGATCGAGTGGTAAAAAAGATTCGGTACCCGAATGTGTTGCGGGAGTGTCTGTTGCCCCGGTGATATCCGTTTTGTCCCCTGGGGGGTCTCAAATACCGACATCTGAGGATGTCATCGCCTATATCCAAGGCAAAACTAGTGCCGAAAAAATAAAAATAGAGGTGGAAAAATTTAAATTTTCTTATGCTAGGGATATTTCATCATTCAAAATAAATGTCCCTAATGAGCTCTTTGAAACAATATGCTCTACCAATTTCTGGCCCGAATATGTTGTCGTCATGGAGTTCGAAGCTAAGAAAAAGAAACGGCGGCCTGTAGGAATAAGTCTTCCCAGGCCCGACCAAACCACTGTGCCCTCTACGACATCCGCTCCAAACGACTAATAACTTCCCTCTCTATCTCCTATCAGAATGCAAGAGGCTTACGTAGTAAGCTTCCTAAACTGTATTCTGATAGTCTCTCTTTTTCATCCCAGGTTATTGTGTTCACAGAAACCTGGTTAAAGCCGGAGATTCTGAGCTCCGAAGTTTTTCCAGCTGTGTTTACGATGTATCGGCTGGATCGGCCTATCAGGCGTGGAGGTGGTGTCCTCATAGCGGTTGACTCCAGTCTCGCGTCGGAATTAATATCTTTCGAGGAGTTCAACGACGATTTTTGAATTCACACATCACGATTTTATTGCTGGCTTGCTCGACATTTCGCTGTCTCAAGTCAACCATGTACGAAACTCCTTAGAGCGCTTGCTTGATCTCTGTTTTGTCTCAGATCCGGCAAGAGTCAGTTTAGCCAGGGTGGCGCCTTTGACGCTTCCCGAAGATCCCTATCAT
>VNJV01016084.1:0-16891 GCA_008042635.1 Drosophila nikananu | reverse complement strand
TCTAAACAATTAAATAAATTATCCGTTTTCCCTCAATTGCCGGACGTACTTAGCTTAGATTTAAACATTGACGGCCTTCCGCTTTTTAAAAGTTCCAGGGCTCAGTTATGGCCAATTCTCGTTAGAATTAATAATGTCCATGGCCGCCCCGTTTTGCCAATTGGCGTTTTTGTGGGCCATAAGGTTAACCAAGAATATAAAATTTCCAAACCAAACAAAGGAACTATATCAGAATGGTTGAAATCACTGAAAAGCTACGTCCCAAAAAAGTTTCCTCGAAAGCCAAGAACATTGGACGACTTACCGCATTGGAAAGCCACGGAATTTCGGCAATTCCTCTTATATACTGGAATTGTAGCTCTAAAAGATGCCATTCATGATGGCCAGTATTACGAATTTCTTTTGCTCCACTGTGCATTCAGGATGTTGTCCTCTCAATTGCAACGAGAGTCCAACATCAGAAATGCCCAAAATATGTTGGATTTATTCGTAACGAATTTTCCCATCATTTTTGGCTTACTTCCCGTAAAAGAGACAATTAAGCAAATCGGTGATCCGGTTTCAGGCTCTTCTTACTCCTTCGAGAATTATTTACAATCTCTGAAGAGGTTTGTCCGAAAGCCAACTGTACATTTTTCATAGTGTGTTCTTTTTTCCTTTGTTAATTTTACTTTGTTTTTTTTTGGTGGTATTTAGTCCCTAGGCGTATTTTTAAATATGAATCGGGCATATCTTAAGAGACGGCGTTTAAGGTATCTTTAGAAAATTCAACATCCATGGTTCGGCGACCAAAAAAAAAAAGCGTATTTCATTAATATAACAAAAACACGTAAAATGCTGTTTATATTTTTTTAGATTCACCTTCATTTCATAAAGATGGCAGATCAAATAAATAAGGTGGTGTTCGCTGTCGAACGTAAGTAAAATAAAATAAAATAAAATATAACAATTTTCATATAAGTTACTTTTATGTGAAGACTTAGTGTTGGAAGACCCCCTTGCAGCGCCTGAACCCGGCAATGAGCTCTTGAAGAGGAGAAGGTAGAGGAAAACACCAAAATTTTTGGAGTCAGCAGTTCGGGAGGTGTCGAAGTTGGCTGCCTTGCTCAAAGTTTTCCTTAAGGGTCAGACAATGGAAAAGAGCAAGGCAGCCAAGTTCCACTTCCCTCTAATGGATGACGGACCTCTCTGCTCTGGCGCTTAATTTGAGCCCGGAGAATACGGACTCGTGCGTAAGTTCAATACTTATAGTCAAAATGCCCATGTAATTGACCTTTTTTTTTGCAGATTTTAGTGTGAGCAACCTTTTAAAAAGGAACACGCTGTCAAAGTCCCTAAAAACGGTCCTGGGGGAAGATATATGCACAACCTATAATATAGATGGCTTGAATGGGAAGAATAAGCTCAAAGCGTTTCCTCGGGTTTTCTCCGTTTTGATAGGTATGTTTTATTTTTAGCATAGTGCATATAATATTTTACTGATTTTAATCATTTCAGATAGCATAACTTCTTTGGAAGAGCAGAGCCAGCCGCCGGATAAGGCCCTCTCCCACGCCATGTACTGTATCAAAAATAACCTTTATAAAAAAAAAGAAATAGGAACGAATAAAAATGGATTATTTTGATATATATTACTATTTTGAATTCCTCGGGGTTTCAGCGGATATTCCTCGTGGACTCTCCACGGATATTCCAATGCGTATCCACCACTATTCCCCGCAGATTTTCCACTAGCTTTCCACTGGGTGTCCACTCTGCCAGCGTTGCCAAGCACCGGGCCACCGAGCAAACCAATGCAACAACCCGCCCAGACTATTCTGTTGGGTATGCGACAGGGAGAACACCCTGAAACAACGGTATTACCCGAACAATTCACTGCTGCAGAAGGGCAGAGGGACACGCAAGAGGCGCTGGGAGACAGGTGGAGAACCCAGGGCCGGCCCAGAACAGCCACCAGCGACGATGATCAGGTTCGACGGTCGAAGGATAACTGCTCTCGTACGAATAGCAGAGAAACAGAGACGGCATTCTAGACACCGGAGCGACAAGGAGCTTCATCAGCGGAAAACTAGCACTCCAGCTCCGAAAATACGGCGAAGTCCAACAAACAGACGAGGTAATAAACCTGGCGGATGGAACGTCTACAGTGGCCACGGAGGAGATAAAATTGGATATAGAACTCGGAGAGAGTAAAGTGAGAGTGGCACTATTAATACTCGAAGACGTTATCGGGGACTTGCTATTAGGGATAGATTCCTAGGACAGTGCAACACTACACTGCAGTGCGGAGGCCTAATAACCCAGCTCGATCCAAACACGAAGAGTCGAAAGAAACCACACAAATTGGGAAGTGCGGCAGCAAGCGAACCAACGGATACCGAGATCAAGGAGTTTCTGGACAGAGAACTAGCCTTCATGGAAAAAGTAAAAGGAACAAGCCACATAGTGAAACACAAGATCTACATGAAGCATGACCGACCCCTGAAACAACGGTATTACCCGAAGAACCCAGCCATGCAGAAAATAATACACGAACAGGTCGACCAACTGATCGAACAGGATCTGATCGAACCTTCTCACTCGGCGTACAGCTCACCAGTGGTACTCGTGAGGAAGAAGAACAATCATTGGAGGCTATGTATAGACTACAGACAGCTAAACGCACACTCGGAAAGGGACGCATACCCGGTCCCACGAATGGACCACATCCTGAACCAGCTGAGGGAGGAAAAATACATTAGCACGCTAGACCTGAAGAACGGCTACTGGCAAATATCAATGGAAGACCGAAGTAAGCAATACACTGCATTTACGGTGCCTGGGCGAGGGCTATTTCAGTGGAAGGTCATGCCGTTCGGACTACATACAGCACCGGCAACGTTCCAAAGGGCATTAGACTCTGTGATAGGCCCCGAGATGGAACCATTTGCATTTTTCTACCTTGACGATATAGTGGTCATCGGTAGGACCAAACAAGAACACCTGGAGAAGGTAAAGGAAGTCCTGACACTCCTGAGAAGAGCGAACCTAAAGATTAAGGAAAAAGATAAAGAAGGAAAAGATAAAGTACTTGGGCCACGTAGTGAGCGGGGAATACACACGCATCCGGAAAAAATAATGGCCATCAGAGACCTACCGAGACCGACAACAACAAAACAGGTACACAGATTCCTTGAGGTAGCATCATGGTAGATCGCAAAGCCGCTGCTCGAACTGATCAGAAAGGACACTAAGTTCCATTGGACAGACAAGCACGAAAGAGCGGCCGAAGAGCTGAAGAGAGCACTAACAGAAGCACCAGTGCTCGCATGCCCCAACTTCACAAACACCTACCAACAGACGCAAGCGATTACGGACTGGGAGCAGTACTAACCCAGGAAGACGATGAAGGGGAGCACGTGATTTCTTACGCGAGCAGAAAACTTCGGAAGGAGGAACAGAATTACTCAGCAACCGAGAAGGAATGCCTGGCAATACACTGGGGTATGCACAAGATGAGGATGTACCTGGAAGGCTACCACTTCGTGGTGGTCACGGACCACCTAGCTCTCAAGTGGCTAAATTCTATCGAAAGCCCGTCAGAGCGGGTAGCAAGATGGGCATTAGCACTACAACCCTACTCCTTAGAGGTACGATACCGAAAATGCAAGCTACACGTAGTAGCGGACGCCCTATCAAGACAACCCACCGAAAAGGCACAGAGGGCGGACATCGAGGAGGACAAATGGATACGAGGGAAGATACTAACCATTCAAAAGGACCCAGCCAGCTTGAAAGATTACTGCATCGAAGGAGGCAAACTGTACAGACACCTATCGTCTTGGGCGGCCGACGAGGACACACAACCATGGAAGCTCTGCGTAAACAAGGAACAGAGAACATGAGTTCTAGAAGAGAACCATTTAGGAATCAGAAGGACGTAACACCGAATAGCAAATCGATACTACTGGCCGGGGATACACAGGGAAGTCAAACAGTATATAGGCTATTGCAGAACATGCCAACAATACAAAGTATCACAACGGCAAGCGACCGGGAAAATGCTGACAAGAGTGGCGGAGGCACCAGGAGAGACGATCTGCGTGGACTTTGTGGGGCCATTGCCAAGATCAAGCCATGGCCATAACATGTTGCTGGTGTTCATCGACAAATTCTCAAAATGGGTAGAACTGTCCGCAATACGTAAGGCAACGACGGAGGCAGTACTAAAAACGTTCAGGGAGAAAATCCTCTCGCGTACCAGCGCCCCGAAGGTATTGGTATCGGACAACGGAGTGCAATTTACGAGTCACAAGTTCAAAACACAGATGGCGAAGTGGGGAATACTCCAGCAATTCACAGCGCCATATACACCACAAGAAAACCCGGCCAAACGAGCAAATAGTAACATAAAAACGATGATCGCACAATTCACCGGAGAACGGCACGAGCGTTGGGATGAAGTGCTGCCAGAGCTAACGTTAGCCTTTAACAGTAGCAGATCAGAGTCAACAGGGTATAGCCCGGCGTGCCTAACCTACTTAAGCTAACTTATTCGACGAAATGACTATAGGATCAGCCATGAAAGAAGAGACCCGAACGGAAAGAATAACACGAATCAAGGAAACGTGGGAGTTGGCACGACAGAGTATGGAAAAGGCAGCACAAGACCAAGCACGAACATACAGCCTTCGTAAACGCGATTGGAGGCCAAAGAAAGGAGACAGGGTCTGGGTACGGCAACACCCATTATCAAAGGCATGCCACAAGTTCGCTTGCAAGCTCGCACCGAAGTTCGAGGGGCCATTTAGAGTCATAGAGTTGATATCACCAGTCATAGCAAGGGTCAAGAACGTAGGGACCGGAAAGACACTGAGAGCGTACGTAAACCAGATGAAGGAATACACAGGGGGGGTAGAACAACCTATCACACAGTATCCTAACAACACAATAACAACCCAGCAGAGAACAACAGAAGATGGACAAGTTCAAGAAAACCAGCGAAGCCTTTTGGAAACGAATGATGGAGCTCGTCGGCCAGAAAAGGAGGACGGTGATCACCACGGCAGGACCGATGCATCGGAAGCGCAGATCCGCAATGGCGAGACAGGCACCGAAACGCCGAACGGAGGAAAACCGGGGACCGACCACGCCAACCCCTCAACCGGACAAAGAAGCGGGACTATTGACAAATATCAGAAGTCGGATAGCCCACACACCGAGGAACCGGAATGAGAGACAAGAGGGGTTAGAAACGACAAGGAAAACGACCACGGCAACAACAAAGGATACGAAAAGGACAACAACGGAGAAGACGACCCCAGAAAAACAAGTAAGAAAGCTACAGTCGATCGTGAACCAAAATCGATCGCCGCTTTTGCCTATTGCGACTTTGCCTATTATAGAAATGTAAACAAACTCGCTCTTTGCAAAACCACCACCATCTCATGCACTTGCGTGTGCAAAACAGAGACAGAGATAACCCCTCCTCTCTTTTTTGCGCACGGGAGTTAGTTTCCTGCGCTCATCAGTTTTGTTGTTGTTTTTTGGGGTGCACCTGTTGCTAGCTGCCAAATATAGCACACTGATAAGTAAATAACTTTTGTGTTTTTCACCCGATCTTTACCAGATTTTCGGTATTGATACATGTTCTACATATGCATGCCTATGCACAAAAAGAAAGATATATGGTAATATTTGCGGCTGCAAAACGTTTTTATTGATTTGCGGGGGAGTGGGAGGGAAATTTTTAAATCTGAAACAAACTGGATCTTCGTGCAAAACATTCCGAGCTAAATACCGAATTTGGTGGCTCTAGCTCTTATAGTTGCTGAGATCTAAGCGTTCATACAGACGGACAGACGGACAGACAGGCAGACGGACAGACAGACATGGCTATATTGACTTGGCTGTTGATGCTGATCAAGAATATATATACTTTAAAGGGTCGGAAATGTCTCCTTCACTGCGTTGCAAACTTTTGACTAAAATTATAATACCCTGCAAGGGTATAAAAAGTTGTTTTCGGAAGAGAAAATGAAAGTCCACTTGTAGTAGGTTACAGTCAAGTTTTATGAATATAAATATATTTTTTTGGGTTTTATAAATTCGTAATTGCACATTTAATAAATATGCATTAATATTTATTAGAATTCTAACTATTAAAATATGAAAAATTAAAAGTTAATTAAATCAATTTAGCAATGTGACTCCGTTGACGCACATTTTTTATTGACCCGTCGATCATTTCGATGTAACAAGACTTTTTCAAGCACAGGACATCGATGTTAAAAATAGAATACAACTTTTTTGAGATCAGAATTTCTTCATATTTTTATTTAAAAATAGCAGTTTGTCCACTGTTGTGAAGCGCAGCCTGTCGAGCTTTGCTGAACATTCTCTCAGACTCACAAGATGTTCCTGGCACACTAGATACTTCTTGGCAACAGCTTGCAGAGCCATCTCCCCGGTACTCATCTGAAATGAAACAAACTGTTATAAGTCTCATCTATTATAATAAAATTTTGTTAATAAAATTGACAACCTCCCAATATTGTGAGGGGCAGCAATTTTCGACTTTGTTATGTGGTTTCTTAGCTTAATTATTGCGTCTGCCCTGGACGATTGAATTTTTACTTTCGTTTTTAGGAACGAAAACTTATTATGTGTATCTTCTTTGGGTGGTGTTGACTGTTGGCGTGGTGTCTTCTGCATAATGTGGATAAGTTTCTCCTCAAGAGCTTTGGCTGCATGGTCAGCATTTGATGGGAGCAGAAATCCATCCTTTTTGAATCGTGGATCAAGAAGGGTAGCGATGCGTGGGATAGTTCGTGTTTCGTAGGTGGAGAGTCTTGCGCTCAATCGTGTCTTAAAAGCATCACAGGCAGAAATGCCAATATTTGTGACCAATTTGGCCTGAATCGAATTTAGTTTGTGATACAGTTCACAAATGGTGGGAATAATCATAGAGATGGAAACTGCGTTATCTGTTGACACCAACACAGTTGTTTCCGCGAAAGGTTCAAGCAAATCGCACAATTCATTAAGGTTGTCAAATTCATCCACAGTAATTGGTGAAGGAGCATTACGACTATTTATTAATATGGTAGATGTGTGATCCTTCATCTTAATTAGTCGTTTGATCATTTCAAAGGCACTTTTCCAATGGGTGGGAACTTCTTGAATTAATCCGAAGGGATCGTCTACACCATGAGCCATCTTAAATTTAGCATATGCTACAGTTTTTTTTTTAAAGAAGTTACAACACTCTTGTCTTTTACCATAATTGGCTGTAAAATTTATAGTTTTAAAACATCTTGTACTTGTAAATTTATAGTATGTGTCACACAAGGTAGATGTTTTAATTCAAGCAGATCGCATGCCTTCCTCATTGTACTATCGTTGTCTGTCACAACGGCAACAACCTTTTTTGTGAGGCCCCAATCATGTATTACAGAGCTCAGCGATTCTGCAACATTGGCAGCCGTGTGATTGGTTAGGTTTAAAAGCTGTGCCGTGGACAGTACTGCAGATTTTAGTTCAAAAGTCTCACACACAAAATTGCACGTTATGGTTATATAACCCTCATTGGATTTCCTACTTGGTAGCCTATATCGCGAGTCCATTTCTTTTAATAAGTCAATAAATCCTTCATCTTCTACTATAGAGAAGGCACAGTGCGAAACCCGGCCTGACTTTTTGTCTTTAAAGAGCTCTTCGCTTTCTTCGCGGATTGCGAAACCGAAATGGACGGAAAATGGCAACCAAAAATTGCATTTATTGACAGACAACCCGAATGACTGCATAAGCTGTTGGTAGCCGTCCGAAACCCGAGAGCAGGGGAGGAAAAGAAGTCGAGCTAACGACCTAACCAGCGGACAATGCCGAAGTACCTCGTGGTGTATATATACCACGCAAGTGCATGAGATGGTGGTGGTTTTGCAAAGAGCGAGTTTGTTTACATTTCTCTAATAGGCAAAAGTCGCGAGATCAAATTTATTCCGGTATAGAAAAAAGATTGTGTGCAATGCTCGTTTAGTTGTTGTTGTTCCTTTTTGTGGAAAGGCAAATTAGGAAAAATAGTGCGAGCGAGAAATTGGCGTACAGTGGGCCCAGTATGTTGTTATCTTGGACATATTGTTTTTTTGCAACACCACAGATCGGCGGCATCATCCTCGGTAGCGCTTTCGTTGGTGGATTCCCCCAAGGTGTATTATGTGAGTTTGATGAAACGTTAACATCGATTAATGTTAAAAAAAAATAAAGAAAGAAAAAGAAAAACCGTGTATCTAATGTCCGCTTAATCAGGGACTTGTCCCACTGTCCCGCCTAGGAACAAGTGCACCAATTTCTAATCAATACTTAAGCCAATACATGGCACTTTTTTGTACCTAAGGAAGAGCGCTGAGCAAAAGCTTTCTGCTTACATAATTGTTTTTGTTGTTTTGCATTAAATGCAATTTATAAATCTCTCAGCTGCTGAGTGCAGACTTATGCTATTAGTATTTGATTTTTAAATTCTGATATTTATCTTTCTAATCTTGATTTAATGCGTTATCGCTAATATTAATTTATTTGTTTAAAAGTATTTTTGTTCCATTTAAAATACAGTGGCTCACAGCTTATTTCGTGCAGAGGAAAGCTTGATTTTCAAACTCGTATAGCTCCCAAACTATACGAGGTATCAACAAAATTTATATGCAGTTATGTTAAGTATAATTTTGGCATTTATTAAGGCACATTCTTCTAAAACACATTTAAATAACGCTTAAAACTAAAAAAAAACTAAAAATACTGAATATTTTCATGTCACACCTTATTTCGTGCAAGGAACATTTTCTTTCTTTTTTGTTTTTAATAAACTTAATATTTGGTATGGCCTTCCTTTTGTTTGATTACATCCTTCAAGCGAGTTTGCATTGATGAAACCAACTTTTCCGTGGTCTCTTTCGGAACCTTGTCCCATTCCTCCAAGAAGGCTGCTTTAAGCTCATTTTTATTTGATATTGACCTCTTGCGAATAGCCAGATCCAAAAATTCTCGGTTACGTTTAAATCTGGTGACTGGGCAGGTGGATTCATCATGTGAGGGCACTTCCAGATTAGCCAAGTCTGCACAAGAGCCGATTTGTGCTTGGGGTCATTATCTTGATCAAACCGAAAATTCTCCTTTATGCCCAATTTCTCGGCGCTCTGGATAAAGTTGTCCCTCAAAAGTTGAAGGTACATATGTTTGTCAATGTTTCCTTCAATGAACCCCAAGTTTCCAACTCCTGATGCCGACATACAGGCCCAAACCATAAGACTACCGCCACCGTGCTTGACCGTAGGTTTTAGGTTTTTGTTTTGCAGCTCGGTATTGGGTTGACGCCAAACGTACTGCATACCACCCGACCCAAAAATGTTAAACTTAGACTTGTCTGCAAAAATATCATCCTTCCAAAACAATGACTGACGTTTTACATGGTCATTGGCAAATTTAAGCACTTCTGGTTCTTTGGGCTTATGAATGGCTTTTTCCGGGCTACTCGGAAAGTTGTGTTCCCGCAGTACTCGGCAGACGGTTTCCACAGAACACTTTTTGACCATTTCATGCTCGATAACCAGGGTTATTTTTGGGGACGAGATCTTTGGATTTATTTGGATTTTCCGGATAATTCGCCTTTCCTCAAGCTCCGTTAAAGTTTTTTTCGGAGCATTTCGGCCTTTATCCGCCACACGGTTTTCCCGAACGAAGCGTTGGATGATGTATTGGACGGTACTAGGGCTCAGATTGACCATTTCGGAAATATTTCGCTGAGTTTTGCAATTTTTGAAATAGTTTAGGACTAATTCTCGCTGTTCAATAGTTGTACGCGGACTCATCTTGAAAATTAGAAGAAAACTGCATTTTCCAGTGTGACCAAACCACCCAAAGTGGTAAAATTAATACCAGATAACGTCTCCAATGCACATTGGGCAAAATGCCCAAATTTTTGGAAAAAACTAAAAACATGAATTTAGGAAGCTCAAACTTGACGTACCTTATATTTATAGCTCGCTTATTAAAGAAGTAAGAAGCCTCTATTGACAACAAATTTGTGTAATTAGGAAATAATATGACACAATATAATATTTTTTTCAAGTTATAAACATATTTATTAATATTACATATTTAATTATAAATTTAAATGAAGTTTAGAAACTTTCGTTAGAGCACAAAAGCACCTGCAAACACATTACATTTTTGCAAAAATGCGCAAATGATAATCATACTCTCTAAAACTATATAATTTTTTTTGAAACGCAACATATTTATTTTTTGGCGCAAATTGGCGCTGTGTAAGTTCTATTCCATAAAAGACGAGCACACGGGTTTAGTTATAAACATAAAAACGGTCAACAACACAAGACACACATAAAGCAATTAACATAATAAACAATTCTAACATACAATTTATATTAAACATACCTGGATCTTGATTTTCCATTAAAATAATAATTATAAGACTTTATTTCAAATAGTTACAGACGTTTAAACTTTGCGAAATTTCTAATTGTTCCACATGTAAACAAAGCGCTGAACACATGTTTTACTTTGATGCACTGGTACAAAACCAGGGTTGCCACTATACAACTTTAATTTATCTCATAAATGATCTTAGAGTATCTACTTACAAAATACAAAATCAAAACACGAAAAGCTTTCCATGAAAATTTGGGTTTTTTTCCAAAAAATCTGGCATTTTGCCCAATGTGCAATGGGTAACAATAAGAATAAATTATTTAGGATTAGTAAATCATAAATTGAATGTACTCAAAGTTCTTGCACGAAATAAGCTGTGACATAAAAAAATGGTGCATTTTTAGTATTTTTAAGATTTAAGCGTTATTTAAACGAGTTTAAAAAAAATGAAATGCCTTAATAAATGCTAAAAGTATTCTTAACATAACTGCATGATACCTCGTATAGTTTGGGAGCTATACGAGTTTGAAAATCAAGTTTACCTCTGCACGAAATAAGCTGTGAGCCACTGTATTTTTATAGAATTAGAATATATTTTTATAATGTTTTAATTTAATCTTTCATTTGCCTCAACAAGGTTGACTCCCCTGTAGGGACTTGTAACAGCAAAGGGGCCATTCAATAATGAATGTAAATATAGGTTCCGAATGGCCAAGGAAGGGAGGACTTTGACTCCTCATGTCACCGGAGGATCTCTAAGAAATTCAGGGTATACCTTCTATAAGTCCGTTTATGTGTAGTGAGGGTTTACCTTTACCCCCTAAATACTTGTCGCAGCACGCAATCTATAACGCTGTAATTCGTTACACTTTTCAGGTATTTGTCCATAGTGTCAGTGCACCTCAGTCCAGTCAACACCACACCACTTAATGAAATCAGTAAATTTAAACAAATTGTTTAATTATTAAAATAAAATTAAAAATATCACGATTGTACTTACACTTAGGCTTCTACATTCACAATGTGCAGACTAGAGGTGGAAAAACATCGATGCTTGTTAAACAAACATCGATTATTCCGATGTTTTTAAACATCGATAACATCGATGTTTCTCCACCTCTAAAAGAATGGTCAAGGACGAGTTAGAACCGAAGATCGAAGCTATGTTGGTCGAACTTCTACAACAAACGCACTAAAGAACTGATATCCCGTAGCTAGAAGGATATCAGTAGGATCACAGCAGTCTCCACCGGTCATTGGGCGATAGGACGCCATATTATACAAGCTGCAGAAGCTGCAAAGAACTATGGATCCCATAAACATTAATGCGAGGAGTAAAAAGAGCGAATACAGTCCTAATTCATTTTATAGAGGCAAATATGTACAATATTTTGAGAGTTGGGCAATTACATTAATTTGCATTAAACCGACCTGGGACTACAAAGTAAAATTAAAAATAAATATGCAGTGGACCATAGTAGGGAAAATCGGCCACCCTTGCATCTCGACATGCATTTGGCTCAGGTCATCCAGCTTCTCCTCCGTGGTTATGACCACTGGTGCTATCATGTTTCTCCCTCAACGGAAAACGGATCCCAACCCTTGCCTAATAGAGCTCATATAAAAACATCCGAGTTCCTTGGACTAGGGCTAGGACTAGGAGCTGTCCAATACAGGCGCAGCCGCTCAATAGCATTTGGACAATTATTGATCTAAAACGAATAATATAAAGATGAACGTTTGTGTTGTTTCAAATATTGCCGGTCGTCAATAAAGTATGACCGCATCATTGGCCGTCAAATGCCTCTCTATCTGTCTACCCCGTGCGCATGCTCTGACCCTACTTATGTTGTTTCAAAATGCAAATACCGGTAGACGGCGGCATAGAACCTGTAAGAATGCTAAGTTCAAATATAATAAAACAGTGTGTAATATTCAATATACAAATGTATTTGAATCTCTTTGAAAAAAAAAGAAATATATGAAATATGCGGCATAGAGTAGACAAGCTTGTTCCAGAAGTTCGGGTTGTCCCGCCTCAAGTAGGTGTTCAGCTCGCTGCACAGATCGTCAAAGTTCTCGACATCCAGCGATCCTTGGATGTGGCGTGCAGAGCGAGCCGGAACTCCAGTTTCCCCCAGGTGGACTCCACAAAGTTCTTCGTCATCAGGATGATACCGCGCCGCGAATCGCTTACCGACTGGACAATGCATTCAGAATGGTGATAATTGTCATGATGAAGACGAATAGAAGCAGAGGGTAGATGAAGAAAGAGGGACATATTTCACTCTCTTCAACCAATGCAAGACACTTTCCCAGATTACTGCATTCCATGTCCAAGAAATCTGGTATATGTTTCAAACTGTTTTAAGCGAAGGCGACAAGATCGTTTTTATCGCAAATGCAGGTCCACGGATTTCTAGATAGAAATAACGTAAGCCCTGTGGACAGTGCTATATTCTTTAAGAACTCCTGTGATTGCAGATCAATTTCCACAAAATCGTTATCTCCCAGGTCCAAACTAGTAACGGAGTCAGGCAGAAGGGGAAGTCGCGTCAGTTGCTGTCCTCGGCAATCCACGTCGAGGGCTGAACTACTTAAGTTGTTCAGACAACAAACGCAGCTTTCGGGAGACTTTGGGATTATATTCCGCTGGATTTCGGGCCTTTAAGAAAAATAGAAAGCACCTCGGCTTGCATATACAACTCAAAATGTTTCCAGACAGTTGTGGTATTATCATAATTATAAAAATCGACAATCTTTTCATCGAGAGATGTTAAATAGTTGTCCTGCAAGTCCAAATGCGTTATGTTATTAGATTTCACAAGGAGAGGCAGATTTTTTGGGAGTTCCTTCATGCTACTGTTACCTAATAGCAACGATGGAAAGTCCACAGCCTTGCTACTGCAGTCGATGACAAAGTTTTCTATTTTTTGATCACAGCAACACTGACATTTTTTGGGACAGTTTCCGTTAAATTTTGAGAATAAAGCCATTTCTATATTAGAGATCCCACGCAACCATTTTACTAAATCCCTTACACCAAAATAAAGTTCCGGTTTAGGTAATTTACAACTGCACTGTCGATAGTTGTTATGGGATTATATGAGATGTCCAAGGACCACAGCTTCCTTGGGAGTTGGTAGACGGCAAGACTGCTTATTTTGTTTTTGGAGACATCGAGATTGAAAACTTCTATATAGCCAGGTAAAGTGTTGTTTGGGAGCTGCAATAACTGCATACCTGAATAAATGAGTCGAATTTCGTAATCGGGTGGAATGGGCAGCGGCGGGATTTGTTTAATATTTTTACCACGGCATTCAATAGTAAACACCCATATGTAAGTGCAGCTGCAGTTGGCTGGACATCTTAGTTCATTTATTCCAATATTGAATTTACATTCCCTCCGGTTATTGCAAATCAGCGCTGTCAGATTCTCAAAGGGTTCATATGGCGTCTCGATGACAATATACATCAGTTTACGATAATTTTCAAAACATTTCATTTTCACTGTCATGGTAACATCCAAATTCAACTCCCTTAGGATTTCTTGCAGTGCTGGCAAACTGTAAAGATGTTAGGATATACTCAATACCGGATAAAATGACAAACTTGGATTATAGTACTCACCTGAAAAACTGTAAATTACTACATAAGTCGGAACCGGGAAGGTGCAAACCTTTAACTTCAAGCACTTCTATTATTTTTGTTCTGTTAGCAACATAATCATTTATTCGCCCTAAATGTTCGTATCGTTTAAAATCAATCCGAAGAAATATTGGTTCCATTGCAAAAGTCAAGTTCCGCTCGTTAATCACAAATTGTTCCGCATTTATTTCAAACTCGAACACATTCTCAACAATTAGCTTCTTTAGATAAAACGATGCTGGCTGCAGTCTTTGATATTTTGGGCTGCGAATGCCCAGCACCTTCAAATTCTCCAATCTAATCATTTCTTTTGTAATTGGAACGCTGTTCAGCTCGATCAAATTGTCTGTAGCCCAGTTCAGAACTAAGGCACTTGATTCATATAATGCCAGTTCATACTCATTGGTAACGATATATGAGCCGTTTTTGTGGCAACTCTTGTCACTGATTTTATTGCATTCAAATAAAGTTCACAATAATCTTCTCGAAAATGTTCAATAATTCCGCTGACTAATGTGATAGAAACTAATGTCCAACAATACTTAAAACTGCTCCACATTTTCAGTCCGAACTCTTTAAAATATGGATTGGCTCTGAACTTCAACTGGAAGTAAGCACCGAATTATATCAAGCAACTGTGCAACTGAGGAAATTGCTGTGTAGGAAATACGATGAATAATTAAGCATAAAAGTTAGTATATAAACACTATACATTTAAAAGTCATTTTCATTTATGTATCTTGGGAGGCATAAGCTTGATTCGGAACGTGCACTTTAAGTTTGATAAAACATATAATATGAACTGGGCCCCTAAATGAAAAAAAAATTAATAGCTCCGAAAATATACAAATTTATCAGTACCTTCTCTTTATACAACATGAAAAACATTATTTTTTGGTTGGGGGTTTTACATTTAATAAACTCTCAAAGGAGTTGAAGTACATTGGGCAAATAATACAAACAAACAAGAATGGAAGCTAATTTTGGCATGCCCAACTTTAAATATATGTACCTATATTTAAGGATTTGGAGCTACTTATATTAGTAGTCCGATTTTGAAAAAAAAATATTAAAACCGAAATTCAGGAATAATACAAAATTACCATGTCTCAAATTATATGAAAAATAATAAATAATCTGAAACTCCGAAATTGTTGAGTTCCTCAAAAACGTTAATGGTTTTGAAATTAATTAAAATGGACTTAAAAAGTATACTGCATTTTGGTAAACCGTAAATGGTAAATTGGTAAATTGCCTTCACCCTTTTAAAATAATTTTAAGTCCCTTGCAATTAAGAATCTCTAAGAAAGATCGATTAAATCGAAAAAAATTGGTCACAAAAAAAACATTAATTTCCAGTTTTTAAGTTTTAATAATGAGTAATATAACTTTATATAAGGAAATACAAATTACAAAATTAATACCACTTCAGTAAGTTGAGTTAAACAACTGATGAGATCAGTTATTTGACTGTGAGATCCATTGATTTTTTTGGCAAAAAATTAATTTGTTTACATTTTTCGGCTTTAGTGAAGCTCTTCTATTGTTTATAGTCAGCCCCGCTGCGCTAAAGATGCGCTCGCTTTCCGTTGATCTTGCGGGTACGCACAGGTATTTCATTGCGCACTCCGTCAAGCACGGCCTTTCTTGCGACAAATTCTATAAATAAAACAGAAATTAATAAAGGTTTTAAGTTGATTCAAGCAATAATACTTACAATCCAGTATTCGATAGGGCAGACATCCACACTTGAATGATTATTTTCAAAATATTGCCTCATTGCAATAGTCACGTCCACAAACGGTGTTTTAATTTTATGTGCAATTTTCTGAGACATATATTCGAACATAGACGTTTCTGGTGTTGATGTTAGTGGCTTGGATATATCATTATACTTTGAACGGCACACAACTCCTTTTCCAACGCTCTTACAGCTGCTTCTGCGGGAGGTTGTGACATAAAAGCCTCTTTCTTGAACCGCGGATCTAATAAAGTGGCCAGTAGTGGCACTGTCGGATCGAATCCAAAGAATGAATTCCCAGAAAAGAATCGATGTTTTCCAAAAAAAAAATTAAAAAATCGATTTAATCGAATACAAATCGAATCGAATTCCAGCTCTACCATATATCGCCCTTCAATCATGTTTGAGCCTTGTTCGTAAAACAAAATAAAAACTTTTCTCGAAGTTCCGACTGAATATTTTTTTTGTTATTTACGGATCATCGGCCTGGTGGCTCTTTGCCGCCCCAAAAGCTTTTACACTAAATTCTCCAAGCCGAAAATGAAAGTTAAATGGTTACGAGAGCTGTCAAGGATCGTTGTGGAAAGGCCGAATCAAATTGGTTTTCAAACAATTTTGCTTACAGACATTATTACTTATAATTTATCTTTACATATTTGATTATATTTGATCCAATTCCAACATTAATTTCCATTGAAAAACTATATAAAATAGCATCAGTTATATTTTGAGTACATAAAGAATTATATTATTATATTATAGTTTATATTACAGAAATTATATTTTATTACTTTAGGAAATATGCGGCATCGAGTAGAGAAGCTTGTTCCAGAAGTTCGGGTTGTCCCGCCTCAAGTAGGTGTTCAGCACCATGTACGCCTTTAGCTCGCTGTCCAGATCTTCAAAGTTCTCGACATCCGGATAGAGGATTACGATCAGCCGCTTGCACCGATCCTGGGATGTGGCGTGCAGAGCGAGCCGGAACTCCAGCTTCCCCCAGGTGGACTCCAAAAAGTTCTTCGTCATCAGGATGATAATGCGCCGCGAATCCTTCACCGACTGGATAATGCATTCGGGAAT
>VNJV01016079.1:0-38001 GCA_008042635.1 Drosophila nikananu | reverse complement strand
AATGCAGAAAAGTTCTCCTTTAAAAAACAAGAAGAAAAAACCAAACCAGATTGAAATCGGTTGAGTTTAAACCAAGTTACGATCAAAAAACCACTGACGGAGTTCTCGATTTTTAAGCCAAAAAAAAATCACATCGTAAAAATTCTCAAAAAATTTTCCAAAAAATAGAAATCGAGTTTTAGATGCAGAAAAGTTCTTCTTTAAAAAACAAGAATAAAAAACCAAACCAGACTGAAATCGGTTGAGTTTAAGCCAAGTTACGATCAAAAAACCACTGACGGAGTTCGCGATTTTAAAGCCAAAAAAAATTAAAAGGGATCACATCGTAAAAATTCTCAAAAATTTGCCAAAGAAAAAAAAATCAAGTTTTAAATGCAGAAAAGTTCTCCTTTAAAAAACAAGAAGAAAAAACCAAACCAGATTGAAATCGGTTGAGTTTAAACCAAGTTACGATCAAAAAACCACTGACGGAGTTCTCGATTTTTAAGCCAAAAAAAAATCACATCGTAAAAATTCTCAAAAAATTTGCCAAAAAATAGAAATCGAGTTTTAAATGCAGAAAAGTTCTCCTTTAAAAAACAAGAAGAAAAAACCAAACCAGATTGAAATCGGTTGAGTTTAAACCAAGTTACGATCAAAAAACCACTGACGGAGTTCGCGATTTTTAAGCCAAAAAAAAATCACATCGTAAAAATTCTCAAAAATTTGCCAAAAAATAGAAATCAAGTTTTAAATGCAGAAAAGTTCTCCTTTAAAAAACAAGAAGAAAAAACCAAACCAGACTGAAATCGGTTGAGTTTAAGCCAAGTTACGATCAGTTTCTGCATTTAAAACTCGATTTCTAATTTTTGTTGACCAAAAAGGCAACTTAGCAACACTGCCTGATTAATGGATACTTGTTGGGTTTGAAAACTATTCCCTTGTATTCTGGCTCCGCTACTTTTGCAGGCCTTTTATCGTTTTACACACACCTTTGGTACTTTGGCTTAAAAAATCCCACAAAGGGGCCTGTGCATGTGGGCGTGGCAGCTGCTGATAAGCAGAGCAAAATCAAAGCAACAGAGCAAAGCAGAAAAGCAGAAACGCAAAAAAGCAGAAACTCAAAATGGGGCCGCACAGGCTTCAGAGCACAGGAAATGCAAATCCTTTCGTCCTTGCCTTGGATATTTCCGCAATAATTCCACAAGTGGACACACGCACATGCATAAATATTTTCCGCCCAGCTGAAAATCCCTCAAAGCAGCGGGCTTTAAGCTGCCTTCCCTTCCCTTTATGAAATAAATATATATATAAAATGCGAAATGCAAATAAAGACAACCTGCTCGCCTTTGAGTGGATTGCGTGTGTGTGTTTTGTGTGTTTGTTTAAATCTATTTGAATCGATCGGATGACAGCTGGCGATGCCATTCAGGCGTGGGGGGAGCTTAACACCACAATTTATGCAGGTGCCAGGGGGCGAAGATGGAGAGATTTTCCCTCAGGTGAAAATGCGACAAAGGTTTTTTCATAATTTATGTGAAGAGCGAGAAAAGGGAATATGCTACGGGAGATATGGTTCAAGAATGCACCTGGAATGCAAGAGTTCAGAGATGCCCAAGGATCCTATCGAATTCCTCATGTACTTCAAGTTCTGCCTAATTAATCTGAGATAGTTTATTGACCAAGTTGGTAAGTTATTTATTAAACTGGCTATAATTATTAACCTATCAGTTAATACTACCAAAAAGGGTTTCATATTTTTAGTCTGAGGCCTGAAAGGCAGTGAAGAAGTCATTTCCGATCCCATAAATCATATATATTCTTGATCAGCATCAACAGCCAAGTCGATCTAGCCCTGTCTGGCAGCAAACAACATTTAAACAAATTTTATAAATTTTATCATTAAAAATTACATCATTAAAATTTAAAAAAAATTCAACAAAAATTTAAAATTTGTATATTTAAAAATCAATATCCAGAATTGTTAATCTAATAAAAACCAGCTCAAAAAAAGTTTCCGAATTAAAATTAATGCATTTTTGGTGGAGTTATGATATTTTAAAACATTGATTGGCCAACACAATATTAACATTTGGTTTTGGTAGGGTTTTTGGTCAATTACAGTCGGTTTTCTTTTACCATTTTTAATAGATACACATTTTTGATTGAATTTTGAGTGGTTTTTGGGAAGTTTTTTGTCGGTTTTTAGTTGGTTTTTGCACGGGTTTTGATCGATTTTTTGTCGGTTTTAAATCGATTTGTAGTTGGTTTTTAGTCGGTTTTTAATCGATTTTTGGTCGATTATGGTGGGTTTTTGGTTGATTTTGGGCAGGTTTTTGGTAAGCTTATAATAGATTTTTTGTTGGTTCTTTTTACAGTTTTCGTGTTCAATTGATAGGTTTTCATAGATTTTTGGTCAATTTTTAGTTTTTGGTTAGTTTTTAGTGGGCTTTTGGTCAGTTTTTGGTATAATTTTTTTTATCGATTTTTTATCGATATTTTGTCGGTTTTTAGTCGCTTTTTGGAGCGATTTATGTGGGTATCTGATGACTTTTAGTTGGGTTTCCAGTGGGTTTTTTTCTAATTACTTTGAAGGGGGTTTTAAATTAGTTTCGAGTTGATTTCTGTTGGGTTTCAAGTCAGTCTTTTTTGCATAACTCCATTTCTAGTGGGTTTTTAGTGATTTTAAGCTGCATTTTCTGTTGATTTCGGATTTCAGGTTTGCTTCGGGAACTAAACATCCAGATACAAACAGAAAAGCTGCTAACCCAAAGGTAGTTACAGGAAACACACAAGTTACACAGGTGCATTAGCTGGCAATTAGTGGCCCCTGGCAATGAGCTTTATTAATCACCAAACCGAAGGTGTGAAAATCCCAGAAGATGCTTGGATTTCGAGGGCAAAGTTCAGATTGCCCATCAGCTTCCCCCCGGACCTTTGACCTTTGGCGAGAACCTCATTTGCATGTGTGCCCCATGCATGTATATGTATTTGTATATGTATATATATGCATGGAAAGCGACACATGACAAACGACCTGGGAAAATGAGAGACAGATGACAGGACGAGGAAGGGTCACAGGCAAAGCAGCGAGCGAGCGAGCGAGGGAGAAAAAGCTGAGAAAAGGGGAGAAAAGCGGCGAAAGCCGGCGAAAGGCGAAAAGCGAAGGTAGTTATGTCTTTGCACGGCTCACAAAACATAAACAAAAGCGCAGCGCATATTCATCATCTTTATATACATAGGTAAGGCAATATATCAAGTGTATAGAGGACCAAGGACGCTCTAGGTAAATTTCCGGAGGCGCTGTAAAATAATTAACAAACTTTTGCCCAAAACAAAAGCAAAAAAACGGAGAAACAACAAAAACTGAAAAACACTGAACAACTGAAAAACAAAAGCGAGAAAAATAAGCCAAACATTTACGTGAGGGCGAGACGAAAAAGTTTTCCCCCCGTGCCGTTACTTTGGCAGTTTTCCCTCAGCCCTCAGTCCCTCTCGGGCATCCAGCAATTTTCCATGAGTAATTTCTGGGAAAAGCCCTGCTGATGTACCTGTGAGAATATATTTCCTAGAATACTCCTAAACCATATCCTTGCAAATACTACAATATATAAAATATACAAAGACTAACAAGCATTTGCTTTTAATTAAATTTAAACTTTATTTTTGCCACACATTTTCACTTTGTTCGCTTTTACCCATCCTCCTCCATCGCATTGCTCATTTTCTCAATTTCCATTTGGTCATCTATGTAGCTGGTTTTTTTGGGTTTTCCCCGTTGGGGTTTTTCCCCTGAACGGTTCAATTGCTTTTTGCTTAATGAAAATATGATAATGTGGCGAGGGGAACGCGTGGACGTGGAGAAGAAGAACAAAAAAGGATTGCTGTGGTTGTCCTTGCACATTCCTTAAGTTTGGCCAAAAATGCTCGACATGTCAACAAGTTGCCACACCCAAAAAAAAGGGGCAGCCAAGAGGAGATACCCTCTAAAAAAAGGCTAAGGTGCGTATACGTAATGTCACTTAATTCGGTAAATCGTTACGTATACGCCCTGTGTGTCATGAAACTGTACAAAAAAGAGGAATTAAATATTCTTTATAATAAATAAATTTAAAAGATTTTTAAATATTAATTTTCACATATAAAGACAACTTTCCAAGTCGCTACATTTATGAAACTAGCTTTTTTCTGCTGCCAAGCCAGGCATAAATCAAAGCAAAGGGCTTGCCCAGTCAGGGGAAAGTCTAGGAAAAGCTGAAAAAACGAGTAAAAAAAGCTGGGAACATGGTCGAACCATGAAAATTATACCAATTAATATAATATAACATATTGCTAATTAAACGCCATTCAAGAGCGACGCCCTGACCGCAACAAGCTTGCAATGTGTTTTCTATATTGCTTTTCCCCCTTTTTTCCCATTTTCCTCTGCCTCTGTGTGTGTGTGTGTGTGAGCGATTTGCCTAATCGCTTCTTGGCCAGACCGAGTTTTAATGGCCCAAAGCGTGCGCGTCAAGTTTTTATGGCCCAAAGGAATTTCCAATTGCCGCCTCAGCAACTGTCAGCAGATGCTGGGCGTTCAGTGATTTGTGGCCAGATTTACAGATTTTCTTGGTGGTGAAAAGCCGGCAAAGTGTTTAAATCGCTGAAAATGACCCCAAAGCCATTTTAATCGGTTTTTCAGTTGGCTAGATGCCCTTCAAAATGATTAAAGGCGGCATTATATTAAGGTCTTGACACCCAAGCAAGCATAATGAATTTTTAAACAATTTTCAAAATATTATTACACTTCATTAACACCGTTATAATTATATTTAAGCTAGTTCCTAAGCACAGATATATTAAATTATACAAATTATACAACTTAAACAAATAAAAGCTAAGAGAAAATATTTTTTAAAGTCTTTTTGTTACATTTCCTATAGTATTTAGTTTTCAATTTAAACAAACTCTCTATAAATACTTAAAAAAGAACAAAACAAGTAACGAGTTAATTCGAAATTCCCAAAAAATAAATGGATTTCACTACCAAAAAAAAAAGAAAAACGAAATTACTCCTTTAAGAACTTTTCCTTCAGGTCCCTTGAGTCGCCCCCCGATCGATACGCAATTGATTTGCAATCCTCCTTGCAGGATTATTCCAGGACTAAGGGACGCGGCAGGGGCTGCGGCGGTTCAAAGACACTCGAAAGTCATGCAAAGTCAAATAAAATTTAGCACGCAAACAAACACACATCAAACAAAAAAAAAACGAAACCAAACCGAAGCGAACCCCAGGCGAAGGGTGGAGGGCGTGTGAGCCAGGGCAGCATTTATATAAATTTATATTTAAAACGGGCCCTTGGAAGAGGGGGAAAGAGGGGGAAAAAAGGGGGTATAAGCAATTTTTAACAGATATAAAATATATATTTTAGTATTTATTTGTTTTAAAAGAGGGACTTAACTTCAAGTGCTTTTATGAATGTGTAATATCTAAATTGATACTTTAATAAAAATAAATATAAACCTAGAATTGCTTTCTTTTTTATTACCCATTAACCTAGAATTATTCTTAATATACAAATAGTTTCCTAATTATAATATATTAAACTTAAAAATAATTTAACCTGGGCAAGGCCAGGCCCTGGAAACCCCTAAGGACTTGCCACTGTGCGATTCACTGGGTGCATGGCACTCTGCCACTTCACATGTGTCGCTCAGGACTGTGACTCTGACTTGGTGGGTTGTATAAGGGGTGTTAAAAGGGTGTGTGGGGGGTGTGTGGGGGGTGTGTGTGGGGTGTGTGTGGGGTGCGTGGTGTGCGCTGTGGTGCGTGTTCGTCAAACCAGAAAAATAAAACGAAAAAAGCAGAGAGTGTGGGAAACTGGGGTATTTATTTGAGTTTTTACTTTGAGTGAAATTTGTCTGAAATTTGTCTGAAATCTGCATTAAGATTTCACCCGATGACATTTTGTCTGGGCGAAAAATCAGAGGGATATATTTATATTTATATATATATTTATATATATGTCTTCATTTTTAAATTATTTTCCTAGGGCATGAGTTGCAGAATTTCAGGAGTACACACAACTTTTAGAAGAAGTGCCTTTGGCCCGGGGCAACATCTGCTGGATTTGCAGTCTTTTGACACACGAGAATGAATGATATGTTTTTGGCCCCAATTGGGAATCGCAAAACGATTAATCTCAGCGGGTCGCATGTGGGCCAACCGTGGACCTGACCCGCGACCTTGAACCCCAAAAACGACGACGAAAAATTTGAAATTATTTAATTAAATAAACATAAATTCAATTCAAGAAATATATAATAATTACTAAATCTAAATAATAAAATATGTATTATATATAACAAATTATTTCCAAGACTTTCAATTCGTTCTGAGACTTTTCTTTTATTTTGGAAAACTAAAATTATGCAAGGGTCACTCCTACTTTTCTTTTTGCCTAGACAAATAAATTGCGCTGGCCCAAACAAAAGGGAAAATTATGAGGGGGCAGGGCAGTAAGAAGAAAATAAAGAAAAGAATAATAAAAAAGAAAACCAGAGAAAGAAAAACCCAGGGAAAATAGAGGACAACAAGTTGAATTGCCTGCGGGCGTCCTGTTTTTCGTCCTGTTGCAGTGTTCTTGTTCTCTGCCTTTATTTTTGGATTTTTGCACGTGAAAAGCCATTTGCACGCAATGCCGCATAATAGAGCAGCGGCAAGTCCTGCCCCCCAATTTGGGCAGTAACGCTTTTCCAGGACGCTTTTCCTTGCTGCCTTACAAGCAATTTGCCTGCAATTTGTTACAGTTTTATTTTTTTTGTTGTGTTGTCCCTCTGCCTACTTGCAAATTATCTGCAATTTCATTTCGCGCGCAAAACCCAAATTAACGTAACGACAGCGAAAGTGAAAGTAAAAGTGAAAGTGAAAGTAGGGACAAAGGAAAAGCGACACGGTCAGCGCTGGAAAGTAGGCAGCAGAAAAACTTCACTAAAGAGGGATTTTCAGCCAATAAAAAGGCAAGTATGGGGATTATTATAGCTATTTTAGGGATAATTAAAAAGCTAAAAAAAACACTTTGAAGACCCCTTAAAACGCCTTTAGAAAACTTATTATAGCTATAATTAAGTAGCTACAAAAAACCCTTGAAGACAACTTAAACCACCTTTTAGAAATCTTTAAAAACTTAAAACCCTACAGAAAAGCCTTGGAAGAAGAACATTTTAAAAATAAACAAGAAAATATAAAGAATATTCTTCCTCTTAGAAATATATATAAAAAAGGCAAGAAAAAGGCCGCAATCAAGTGTGCCCAAGTGCTTCAGTTAAATTTACATACAGATGGTCACGCTAACTTATTTTTTTCTAGCCTCATGTTGCCAGTAACATGTTGAGCAACATACTTTAGGTGCTGGCAACACACCAAATTGATTGTCCTTGTAATAGAACGAAAAAAAAAAACGATAATAATTGCTTTTGGCACACACAAACATTGCAAATTCAATGAACATATAAAAACATAAGCATAAATATTATTGTCCAGCTCAATTACATACTTTTCAGTGGGCGAACCTCTAACATTTCAGTTTCCTTCCGCAAAAATCAGCTAGAAAAAGCGAGCAGCACTTGCAAGACGGCAAGGACATGTACAAATTAAATAAGAAATTATTTGGCCGTCGCCGTTCTAGTTGCGGAAATGAATGATTTATGAAGCCAAGGAGGAGGAGACGCACAGGACGAAGGCGAAGGCGTGAGCAAGGCTGACCGACGGGCGTGGTAATCCTTTTAGCGCTAATTTATTTAATTCCCCTAAGTCGAAGGCAAACAAAAATCAATTTCCAGCAGTTTTTTTTTTTTACTCCTGTTTTCAGCATTCAGCCTTTCGCCTTTCAGCTGGCTCTAAAAATTAATTAAACGACAGACAGCGAGCGAGCGCAAGAAAAGGAAATTTGCGTAAAAATGCCAACAACAAATTCATTTAAGTCACACCAAGTCCGAGCCGGGGGATTTGTAAATGAAGTCAGCGAAATGGAAACTTCCTCTCTCAATTTTTTGTAAATGCAAAAATTTACATTTAACCCAAAGTTTTGCCATGGACAAATGCCCGTTCATTTGTCTTAAATCATCAAATTGGAAACGGCGGAAAATCCAATTTGAGGACCACAAACACAGGGCAGGCATAGCCGGGGACAGAAGGACATCGACGACAGGTAACAAAGCGCTGACCAAGAATCAAATGTTCAACATAAATCCAGCAGCATCCAGCTTGTGCTCGATGTGTGTGGTTGTGTCCTGTGACGAGGGTGAGAAATCACATAGCCCAACGGAGGAGCAAAAGGATTCCGCTCTGGATTCCCAACCGAATAAAATACATTTCCAAACGCATTTAAATACATTTGCACCTCAAATGGTCCCAGATAGGGAGTGTGTGTAGGTTGTGTGTGTGCACAGCACAGCCGCAAAATAATAGTTGTTGGTCTGGGATATACAGAAATTCCCTCAAGTAAAGCAATTTTATAATTTTAATTTAAATTGCAAGTAGATAGAATGAAAATTGCTAGTTGGAAATTAACATGCAATGGTCTAGTGGCTTCTTTCTAAAGAATCTTATAAATGCTCCTAAAATATTTATAATAGAAATACTACAACTATTAAAACCATTTAAAACTCCAATAAGGACCGAATTTTCTGTCCTAATAAATATTAATTCATATAAATAAATATTCAAGTACTTGTTCACCTATCTAATATTTACCCACTTTTTCTATATGTATAATATATCCTCTATCTACGTAGACATGTGCAAATGGCCAAAGAAAGCGAGGGAAACAAATTTGAAGCTCATTACCATGCTCATTTCAATATCAATTTCCGTGCGTTGACATGAGAAATCCTTTTAGACATTTTCCCCAGAAAGGGTTTTTTCCTCTTACACTACAGTGCACCCTCGCTGCCGGGGACCGTGTCAAATCGAAGCCTGTCCCGGGGGAAATTGGGATATATACTGTGCGAGTCGGCGGTGGCGGCCAACATTAGCATAATTCCGTGAGGGAATCAAGTCCGATGCCAATGGGCCGTAATATATACACATATTTCTTTTTTTGTTTTTCGGTTTTTTCGTTACTTTCTTGTGCATTTTCTATGTGTCAAATCAAAAGGGAATGCGAAGGGGAAGAAGGCACAATATCGAAAATGGAAACTTACCCTTTGGTTTTAAAGATAATGCACAGCCCGGAATCGAGATTAGTGCCGGAATTTATGGCTTTTTATACTGGAAATTTGAATTCTTAAGGCCCAGACCTTAAAAAGTATAAAAATTATATTATAAAGTAGCTATTTTACAAATAAAATCATGTTTAAACATGTTTTACAAGTAATACAATCATGTTTAAACATGTTTTTTAAGTTATAAAATCATGTTTCAACATGTTTTATAAGTAAAATGATGTTTAAACATTTTGTAAGCCCAAAAAGCAAACCAAAGAAAGAAAAAAATAGATATTCATATGGCTACAATATCAATATTTGATACTAAAGTCAATATATAAACCTATCAGTTAACGATATTTGTACCATAAAATCGATAGACAAGGCTGAAAAAATTAAAATCACAATAAACATTAAGAGTTAATAATAATATTTCTAATATTAAACCCGAAAATCTGAAACTTTTGAAAGGAATACACACAGTTGTATAGATCAATGGTAGTTTTTATTTTTTAAACCAATGGTTGGTTTTTGGAGTAATTAAACATTAGTTGTAGTGAAAAAAATAAAGAAATATATTAGCTTTATAAGTATGTTTGCTTTGTTTGTGTATGTTATGTGTTTTTGTTTCGATTTCTTTCTTCCTTTTTTTTCTGAAGTTAAGTTGAAGTTCTTGTGAATACTTACGCAACCGCAACAGCTCCGGGCATTGTTGATGCTTGTTTCGGTTGGATTGACGACGCGGGTTGAGTAGCAGGCGGTGCATTAACTTGGTTAACGTGAGAGTTAAAGGCGACCAAGGCTACTAGCCCTTGAGGCTGGTCATGCCCGCACGCATTACCTCGTCGACGAGCAGCAGGTTGCTGGCGATGATGGAGCACGAGTTGAGGATCTGTTTCTTCACAATGTAGTTGTCGTAGACGCCCAGATCCACCGGCTTCATGGGCTCACCGGTGGCAATATCGAGGCCGACGAGATCCGGATTCAGGCGATCCTCCACGGTCAGCTTGACAATGGTGTCCTGGGCATCGTAGCCACTGTTGACGGCCAGCGTCTTGGGTATGACGAGCAGGGCATCGGCGAAGGCCTGCACGGCCAGGCGGGACTTGCCCTTGATGGTCTCCTTGAAGGCGACCAGCTCATTGTAGGCACGCACCTCGAAGGCACCGGCGCCGGGCACCAGAGCCTTATCCGCAATGGTGTTGTTAATGGCCCGCAGACCGTCCCTGATGGCATCCTTGATCTGGGTGATGGTGTGCTTGTTGGGGCCCTTAATGAGGATCGTCACGGACAGTGGGTTCTTGCAGTCCTCGACAAAGGTGTACTTGTTCTCGCCCAATACATGCTCGTAGACCACACCGGCATAGCCCAAATGCTCCTCCTGCAGGTCATCGAAAGAGTTCATGGCAGTGCCGCCACAGGCCAGGGCCAGGCGCTCCATGTTGCGGCGCTTGGCACGACGCAGGGCCAGGATACCCTCCTTGGCCAGAGCATCCAGCGAGATGGGATCAATGCCCTTCTGGTTGATCAGCACAAAGGTCTTGTCGGTGCCGTCGCACACGGAGCGCTTCAGCTCGATCACCTTCTTTACGCGCTGATCGATAAAGTCACGCTCGGCGCGCACAAAGGCCTCGCGCTCCTCGGCGGTCTTGTAGAAGAAGCCAGAGTTGACCTCGGCCTTCTCGTACTCCAGCGACACGTTGGCCGTCAGGATGTAGGCGTTCTCCAGGCGCTTGGGCATGTCGGGATGGCGGGCGCCATGGTCCATGACCAGGCCGCGGACCAGCTGCGTATCGGTGTCGGTCTTGTGCTGCATCTCCATCAGCTCGACCATATGAAGGTCCACCGGCTTGTTGTTATCGCTGCTGGCAATGGTCAGCACGGCGTCCACACAGACCTCGGTGAGGAGATCGGCCAGTGCCGGATGCACCTTGGTCTTCAAACTGGTATTGGCAATCTCCACGAGGCTCTTCTTGCTGATCTCTACGGGCACCTTGACCTTCTCGAGCACCTCCAATGCCTTGTCTCGTGCCTTCTCGAAGCCCTCGGTCATGATGCGTGGATGCAGACCCTCCGACAGATAGATGTCAGCCTGCTTCAGCAGCTCACCGATCAGCATCACGGTGGTGGTGGTACCATCACCGGTGGAGTCATCCTGGGCAGTGCTGGCCCTGGCAATCATCGAGGCAGTGGGATGCTGGATCTGCATCTCGTGGAGCAGCACGTTGCCATCCTTGGTGATCTTGATGTCGCCGGCGCCAGAGACCAGCCTGCGAAAGTTCCAGAAAAACATGAATAAACTTTTCAAAGAGCACGTGAGCGTTTAAGATTCTTTCTCAGCGTCATCGGATGTTTAAACTCAATTATTTTACACACACTCTATATAAAGAATCCCTCAGAAGTTTAGTTTAATTTAACTAATTATCCTAAAACTAGTAGAAAACAAAAAGAATTACTTATTTCTTGTTTTAGCTTTAATATGCTGCCATCTCTTTCTGGCCTTCGATGACGCATGCCGCTAGGTTCAGGTCTAACCTCAAACTTGCAGCAGACGCAGCTGCGAACAAAACGCTTGTCTTGGGCTGCATTTCCTTGAATATTGACTAAAACTCCTGCCGCCTTGCAAAGGAGCTGGTAATAGCTCCATATCTATGCAGTTTTACTCACATCTTGACGGTTCCCTTGGGGCCCAAATTTGTGCGCATCACATCCTGCAGTCCCTTGGCGGCACTGATATTGATGGCCAGGGCCTGAGCGGCGCGGGCGAACTCGGCCTTGGGGTTCAGCAAGCTAATCGAAGCCATTGTGTATCGGATTTAGTTAACTAATTGATTTATTGAGTGAATTAAAGCAAGAAAAACGAAACACGCTGATGGAGCCGACGAAATGAGAAGACAATGTGACCAGAGACGGAGCAACGGAAAACGTCACACAATAGAGCATGACCACAGTAGCTAGTTTGTAGCCAAATGTCTGGCTTTTTTTTTGTAGATCCGGTAACGCTACAGGGCTATCGATATAGCAACTCCCGATGTCGATATGCAAACAAAATACAACTGTACGCCCTAATCCCATCTCTAAACAACACCAACACCAAAAACGGCAGAAGTTTTTTTTTACTGGCCATAATTATTTAAAACGAAAAGCCAGAGCCGGAGAATCCAGCAAGCGAGTGCCGTGCGCAGCGAACCCCGAGGCGAAACCCGAAATTAACTGCTTGCGAGTGCCCCGGGACCGGACGAGACCCGGATCGCAGGCGGCGCCATGAGTGTGCTGGCGTATCCACGTACCAACGATGAGGAGATTTTCCGTCACTGCGGCAAGGACTGCGGGGTGGTGACGGCCACCGAGGACTTCCAGTACTTTGCGCTGCGCTGCATCTTCTGCAGCGAGAAGTTCCTCTACTTTGACTCCTTCATCGGGCACATGCAGACGGCGCATCTGGGCGATCAGTCAGTGGCGAATCCTGCCGAAGCCGCCGCCGCCGTTGGCGCATCCACCTCTTCCTCAGCGGCCGCTGGCGGCGGCGGTACATCCTCCTCCTCCCCCTCCAATTCAGCCAGCACTCTCCTGGGCCTGCGTCTCGGCGAGCCGATGTCGCTGTCCGACGGGGACATGCGTCGTCGCAGCAGTGGGGAGCAGCTGTTGCCCAATTTTCATGAGATCGAAGACTTGACGGACGCTGATACGGCGCTGCTGGAGCCACAGATGGTCATCAAACAGGAGCTGCAGGATTTGCCCTGCAGCGATGCCGATGAGGAGGAGGAGGACATGGATGACATGGCCGATTCCGAGGCGGATCATGACGACACCGAGGCCATACTGCCCGAGAGCAATGTGCCGGCGGTGAGCAGCGGTAGCGCCCACAAGCCCAAGGCGCGCATGAAGGTAACAAAGCCCCGCCAAACGGAAATGCCAAGCGAGACGCCGCTCATCCTGGCCGATGGCGAGAACGATGGTGACTCCTTCACGGAAGATTACGGTGATCTGGACAACAGCTACATGGACGATAACTCCGGCGAGTATATGGACTACGATGAGCCCTTTGAGCCGAGCCAGCTGTGCCTCGATTCCGAATTCCTTAGCTACGACGAAATGGTGGAAGAATCCCTGCTGGGGGTGAGTTTTATGCAGATGTCATCAGTCTTGCAAATCCTTGAATCTCCATGGGGAACACGTCTCAGTTAATTTTCTTCATCATCCTAATAATTTGTTTTAATTCTTTTTTTTTTTAACTAAAGCGCGACCGCGAAGTGACAATGCACATCAAGGACCGCAAAATGATCAAGTTCCTCATTCAATCGTACAAGCGCAACCCCTTCTTGTGGGACCACGGGAATCCGCAGTTCCGTGATCGCGTCAAGCGTGCCCGCTTCCTCGACTGGATCGTGGTGGAATTTAAGAGCCGCTTTAAGATCTCCCTGGCCAAGGATGCCATCACCCGTAAGTGGGACAACCTGCGGACGGTGTACAAGCGAGAGTGCAATCGGATGGCGCTGGAGAAGACCAACATCAGCACGTTGTGGTACTTCAAGGAGCTGCATTTCCTCAACGAGGTCTACAGCTACAACGACAAGATGTCCGATGCCGTGGTCAAGGCGAGTAGACCTAGGCAATGGTTTGATTCTTTCTAACTTCTAACTAAATGATTTCCCTTTTTCTTCGAACAGGAAACATCGTATCGCCGCCGCTTCTCGGCCATTTGGAACGACACCTCAACGGCCAAGCTGCTTAGCATGGTGAAGCGTTACCAGTGCTTCTACAATCGCTTCGATCCCGACTATCGCAGCAAGGAACGGCGCGGCGAGGGCCTCCACCAGATGGCCATGGAGCTGCAGCAACTGATCGACGTGACCACCATACAAATCTCTAAGCGCATCTCGCAGCTGCGGTTCGATTACTCCAAACAGAAGATGGAGCGCCTGAATTGCGAACGCCACGGCCGTAAGTTTGTTGCCAACTATATTTACTACGATCAGATGTACTTCATGGATGAGGATATACCGCCGTTCAAGTGCCAGCACTGTCCGGAGATTGTGCAGACGCTCCGGGAGCTGGACCTTCACATGCTCAGCCATCAGCCCAGCCTGGGCGGCGGTTACTTTTGCAACATTTGCACCATTCAGTTCCACAATGCCGAGGAGTTCGAGAGTCACAAGCAACTGCATTTGGCCGCCGGCAACGAGGTCAAGTTCAACTGTGAACTCTGCACTGCAAGCTTCCGGGAGAAGGCCAACTACGATGAGCATTTGCGGCGGCACAACGAGGAGCTGTTCCTGCCCTCGCTGGCCATGAATCATAGCATTTTGGAGGCCGGCACCGCGGACGAGATGGAGGATGAGGCAGCGCCGCCGCCTCCCGTCACAGTGAGCAGCGGTAGAGGTCGCAAGCGGAACGCTGCATCGAAATCATTACCTGCCGTGGACCTGAATGATGAGGAGGATGCAACAGCGGCGGGCAGCGGCGATGTGGCCAAGCCTTATGGCTGTGAGGTATGCCGCCGGAGCTTTGCCTCATCGGGCCACCTCAATGCCCATCGGATTGTCCATCAGGATGAGCGCGAGCGGTGCTACAAGTGCGACTATCCGCAGTGCAACAAATCGTTTGTGGCCCGCAACAGCCTGTTCGAGCACCTGAAGCAGCACTACAGCAACGAGGAGTTCAAGTGCGACATCTGCGGCAAGACATTCAAGTCGACCAAGAACCTGCAGAACCACAAGCAGATCCACGACAAGATCAAGCGCTATGTCTGCCAAATCTGTGGCTCGGCCTTTGCCCAGGCGGCCGGCCTGTATCTTCACAAGCGTCGGCACAATCGACCCAATGGCTCCGTCGGCGCTGTCGGACGCTCCGGCCGTAGCAGTCTGTGAGATAGGGAGTGGGAGAGGGACAAGGACAAGGACAAGGACAGGATCAAGGCAGCAGCGAGCGTCGGACGGGGTGGACGCGGCGGAGGACGTGGCCGTGGTCGTGGTCGCGGTCGTGGGCGATATGTCAAATAGTTTTCTAAGTAACCCAAAAAGGCAGCTTTCCTCAACAACCAACCCCACAATTTTGTACGTGTAATTGGGTTTCTTGAAATGTGTATTTTGTAGGTTTTCTTTTTTAAACCTTACACTGTAACCTGTAACCTGTAGATGGTACTTAAAGCAAACCAAGTATTTAACAAACATTTAGGCCTAAGCTAGACACACATACACACTTCCTTTCCTCCACCACACAACTTCCCAATGATTCTTGTGGAAGTTCAAAGGGAAAGAGACAGCGCCACGAGTGCACGGAAGAGAGAGAGCTAGCTGTACTTACAATCTAAGTATATGTAATATTAATAATAATAATAACTATTTAACATTTCTGTGCCAATTTCGCGTCCTTCTCCCAATGATTGTAATGTTAGCCAGTAAGAATTGCAAACACATTCCTTCCCCCGGCTCCGGTAAGAGACATTCCACACACACAAACACTACCAAGTATTTCGAAAGAGTATTCTACGTAACTTAACTTAACATAACTTATATACTATACATAGAGCAGACAGCAGAGCCGACTAATTAATTAACTAAGTTACTAAGCCGCATCAACTGAGCCGGAAATAGACCACACAGCAATGGTGCAGTGCGTCCGCCAAAATGACTGAGTATCTGAGGAAGGCAGAGATTACGAGGCCCCGGAACCTAATCCTACTCTTAATGTATACCTTAAAGCTATTCTGTACATATGTAAGCCGTATTAGCAGTAGATTATACACCTACGCAGGCTCCTTGGCAATTTGAACACTGCAACAACCAGAGGGAGGTCCGCGGAGAAGCTTCCCCGTTTTTAGGCCTAAGTTTGTATTTAGCACAATTTGGCAGACACTCGAAGGATCCTGCTCTTAACGATTACTCATGCAAGCTAACAAAAATATAACAAAAAAAAACAAACAAAATAGTAAAAGAAGCCAGCCAAAAATCCGCTTATCAGTGAAAGCCTGATAACAAGCCGGATCGTGGGGCTTTATTCAAAACAAATTGTGAAATAGTTAACACGAGGAGGCAGAGGAGAATGTGAGTCTAGAGAGTTTTGGAGGAGATTATCGGAACAAAAGTGCGCTTCCAGGAGACAAAAATACACAAAAATAAGAAAGAGAGAGAGAGAGATCAACCTCATCCTTAAATGGAAAACAAAAAGCAAAAAGAAACTCAAGCCCAGGAGAAACGTAAACGAAACAACTTAAATTAATAAATAAAATAATAACTGAAAACTGATAACTGAAACCCAGGTAGCACTCTTAATGGATAATGCATATTTTATAGCCCTAAGAAAGCGTCTTCTGAACTAAACTATAACTGAAGCTAATGTAAATTAAGTGATTAACAAACGGAGGAGAGAAACAAGCAACAACAAATCACAATTCTATTTATATCCTAGCAATATCGAATGAGATTTTAGTACGATAAACACACACACACACACCCATATTCGAAGTATTCTCGAATAACTAGGTTTAAATAATTAAAAAGAAAACAAAACAGAAGAAAACAAACCCCCTTTTATTCACTCGGTGACGTCGTTGGGCCTTATCACCATCATTCGGGGTTTATCTTTACAGTTGTGTTGCTGTCGCACGTCTAGACTCCCCGAGAGATGGACGCCATCCAAGGCGGAATGGGAACCCAGGAATTAAAATCTTCTCTCGTCGTTGTCTCTCACCCGTCGCGTGTGTTTTGTTCAAATAATTATAATATATACCATATATTTTCGATTCTGTTTTGACGTCAACAAAAGTGTTGTGTCATGCTTAGTCGGTAAACTGCGATTTTATATGCTCTCTTGGCATTGGTCTTCTGGCATGCAAAACAATGCCAATTACATTATTGAACTATACATATTATATTGTTTATTATTAATTAGCTTAGTATTATCAGGAAGAAATCCAAAACAAGCGAATACGAATATCAACCTGGTAGCCTAGAAATTCTACAAAAATTATACTCGATTAACTTACTAAGCACCCAGTTTATGTTTAATTATTCTACTTTTTGGGGCTTGACTTTCATCCAGTAACTTATATTAATTTAAGCCTTATACCATTTTAAACAATAAATATCTAGAATTTTCAAGAAGAAACCCCTGTATGCCAAAGGCATGTAAAGCTCCAATACAAATCGATCGATATTGGTTTTTGGATATCCAAGTTACGTGTGATATGGGCACTTGAAATTTACATATCTATATAGTTTACAGAGAACCAGGGACCAATGTCCCCTAAAACCCTCTGGTGAAATTACAGGCACGTGGATGTGGCTGGCCCGCCCCTTAATCTCCAGCTGCTGCTGCTGCTGCTACCCCTTTAGCTGGGGAGTGTCTTCAAGACGGAGAAGCAGCCACGGCAATATCACTCGTGTGGGGCGTGCGCTCTAAAGCCCATAGTTTAGCGCCAAGCGATATAAACATACAAATTTGTTGGTTTGCACCTTCCCGGACACATTGGCAGCGTGCCAATTCAGATTTCTAGATAATTTTTGCGATAATTAGCGAACCGCGAAACTGTGTTCTGATCGATTCGATCAATTAGCAAGGCAGCGCGACACAAGCCCCCTCCGGGGGCCCACCGTGTCGCAATGCCAGCTACGCATTTCGCATTTTCTAGTATCAAATAAGCACACATTAGTCAGCGATTAGATTGCCACAGATTTACCAGAAACATATCGAGATATCCACCATATAGACACAACACAACACGCTTCTCTCTTTATAGCTTTTGAACTCTGGGACGTTCGTTGTTTTAATCACGGCATTACTCACGGGGCCCGGAAACAATCAACAATCAACGATTATAAATGGTACAATTTTAAAACAGAAAGTTTTAGCCGACTGTCTTCTTGCAAACAGTCTTGCTTGCTGTTCAGGTGTGCGGTAGCGGGTGCTCTTCGTGGGCTGTCCCCCATTGGCTGAGTGAGTCCTCCTTGGACACGATTCACAGGTGTTGACTGAGAGGCAGGCGGCGGCACCAGCTAGGTTATTCGCCTTCGTGTACACTGATGCCCTGACTAGATGCCTAAATCAGCTCGCCGCGCTCGTTCACCTTGATCACACGGACGCGGGCATGCTGCTCGGACAGCACCTGGTCGATGTTCTTGCTGGTACTCATCCCGGAGCTGATGCTGCTGCTGTCGCTGCCATCGCTGGCGGTGAATAGACCGAGATTGTCCTTGATTAGATGATCGACGGCACAGCCGTCGCACTGCAGGATGACAACGCCGCTGTAGTAGGCCTCCTCGCTGATGGTCTTCGTGTTGCGGGTGTTGCACAGCTTGCAGCGATACACCAGCTCCATGCGTCGCTGCATGCGACGAAAGCGCTTCAGTGTCGTTGGCGACAGCGAGCCGCTGGCTGCCTGGCCGCCAGTGCGTCCGGTTTCGAAGGGCTTGGCGGTGAAGTGGCAAGCCTCGAGGATGGAACGCGGTATGGAGAGGGGAGCGGGACGCGTCTTCAACGAGGCCTCGGCATCGGAGAGTTCCACTGCAGCCGCCGGCTGCTGCTGCGTGGCGTTGAGGATCGCGTTCTGTCCATTCTGGCGCAGGTAGTTGAGCGTTCGCGAGGTAAAGATGTTGCGCAATGCGTTCATTGCATGCTATTCTCCGGCTTCAATCGTCTGTCTTGGTGCTGCTGCAGTGTGCGTCTTCTGGCGCCGCACGTGCTGAGTGTTTCGGGCAGTTGATGTTCCTGCCCCGATTTGTTTGGAACTGCGCCGTCTCCGGCAAGAAGTATGTTTGGAGATAACAAGCGAATGGGGGCGAACAGCTGTGGGGGGGCTTAGTGTGACCGTGCGTGGCAAGGGTGCCGATATCGATAGGAAATATATTTAAATGGAAAACCACAACCAGCTTTTTTTGTCACCATTTGACTTGATAAGTATTTCATGGCTTAAAAACTGTAATAATTTATATAATAAATTAATTTATTCAATAATGGTTGTACAAGTATTTAATTTCGTTCGCTTATATCGATCGCAGTTGGACCTATCGATAACATGGAAAGCTTATTCTATTGCTGTTCTTGTAGTATTTTATAGTATTTTAGTATTACCCCATATTTCCCGGTAACTTGCCGACATTTTGTTTCGAAAATCCGACCGCCAACAGAAGTAAACGGCGATTTTGTTGGTCAGATAAATTGGAATACTAAAATATTTACCAAGCTAGACAGGTTGTTTGAAGGCAATGTCTTCACATACTGCCAGCATACCTCAGACGCGAAGGCGGGGAAGGGCGTCAACGGCCGCCCAAACCAAGGACGAGCGTACCGAGCTGCAAAGTATGCTGGAGCTTTCGCGGCCCGGTGGTCACCTAAACGCCGTTATAACTTGGTATACTAGCGATCAAGTTAAGCTTAAGAAGTCCTGCGATCAAGTGCGCAGGTGCATCGAAACGGGGCTGAATGGCAAGGTAAAGGTGCATGCCTTTGGTTCGCTGGTCACGGGATTGGCCTTGAATGGTAAGAGTTTCCGCATAAACAGAGCTATTATAATTCGTGTTCTTGTCGCCCAGAAAGTAACATCGATTTGTATGTAAAGACATGCGATGGATCCCCCATGTCCCAGGATCAGTTGTACGCCTTGATCATGGATTTCCTATGTGACACCAACAAAAAGAACAAATTCGCGGAGGCCTCAAAGGTACGACGCACCAGGACGCCCATTATCCAGTGCAAGCATCGGCCGTCCCGGCTAAGCATCTATATCCATGTGTCCCATCCAAGCGGCGCTTACAACTCGGAGTTCATCGACGATCTAATGCGTCGCAATAAGATACTGCGCGACCTGACCCTGTTCCTGAAGATCTGGGCCAAGTACCTAATTAAGAGCTGCAGATTGGGCAGCTATTGCCTGATCAGTATGATCATCGTCAGCCTGCAGGTGCAGGGCTTGATGCCGTCCATCCAGTGGTTGCAGTCGTCTTGCCTACCGGATAATGTCCGTGGCGTTAACTATTCATACAACTTGGACCTGGCGCCACCGATTCCGGCGCAGACGAACACGCTGGACCTAATCGGGAACTTCTTTGATCTCTACAGCACCATTGACTTTGAGAAGAAGGCTTTGAGTCCGTTTCTGGGCCGCATTCTGGAGAAACAATCAATTTTGGACGGCGACATTCCCGAGTACACGGCGCAGCTGCTGGCCATGGAGGCGGCTGGGGCTGAGCCGCCATCGCCTTTTCGGCTAATTACCTGCATGTACGTGCAAGATCCCTTCGAGCTGCACAGCAACGTGGCTCAGGCCGTCTCACCGCCGAGTCTATCTGAGATAAAAAACTGGCTAAGTCTGGCATCTCGGGCCACTAAGGATCCCGAGCTACGGGCTCAACCGAAAAAGCTTTACGATTATCTACTTTTCGGACTGGCGGATGAGTTAGTGGAGAAGGAGAAGGAGGTGGAGCCTAGTCATGTATCCAAAGTGCCTAGTTGCACTTCCATGAATCCTAGTCTTAGTTCCACGAAGCCTAGTTGCCCCAAAAGGCAGAAATTGCACAAGAAAATTCATGTCACACGTGGCAAAATACGAAAAAGTCAGGGTTTACTTGCAAAAAAGCGTAGAATTTAAAGGTATATTAAATGTTAGCTTTAGCATACTCAACATTGCCACAACATGTAGAAATATTGCTTTATTTCAAGTGCCATTTTCAAAATGTGATTTAAAAATAAAGGTGGAAAAGAAGAAAAAGAAACGGTTCAAATCAGCTTGGGGTGCTATCGTTATCGGCATGTCTGCGGGTGATAGAGCTGTGAAACGATAGCGGTTTGACGATATTTTGGCAGAACTTTTGTTGTTGTTAAAATACTTTGAAATTGTTTAATATAAATAAATGGGTATTTCTTGAATATAAATATGCAGCCGTTGAGCCTGAAACAGTACGAAATGTCACTTTAAAAAGAGTAAAATGACGATAGTTGAAATATTTCGATGGTTCAATTAAATTCCTGGTATGCTCATCACTATATACTATGAGAGTGCGGTATCGATATCGATAATCACAACAAACGACCATCGACACCTGCCGGCTGTGTCTATTTTGATTATATAGCCATTATATAGCATGGCCCTGTGGCTGCTCCGAAAACAAAGAATCAAGTAAAGAGGGCGATAAACGTCATGAACTTCGCACGCCTGGGATTTGAGCAGGTGCTACTGCGGAGCCTCCGAACGACCCGCCAGCCAACGCAATGTCTGATGAACAACCGGCGATGGAAGGCCAGTGTAGCCTCCGCCACCACTGCTGCGGCGGCAAACAAAAAGCCGACATCACAGACGACGCAGGTGAAGCCGCTGCCGCTGGCAGAGGAGCGCCTGGAGTCCATACTGTCGCCCACTCGCACCCGGCTCATCCGAAAGAAGCGCCTGGCCATCGACGAGCTGTCCGCCTTGGGTTTTCTCAACGCGCGCGGCTACACCACCGCCGAGGAGTACAACCTGGAGGATCTGCAGATAGCGCTGCGTCAACAGAATCTGTACGAGACGAAGCGCTTCTTCTCCACGGACAATCTGGACGCGGAGCAAAATGTGCTGTTCGTGGCGGCCAAATATCCCACTGGCCAGCAGCCGCGTGAGATCTTCTTTTTCCGTGAGGGATCCGTGGTGTTTTGGAACTGCAGCGACATCGAGACAAACAATGTGCTGAGCTTCCTGCGCTCTTTTGAGCGCGAATCGTATGTAAGCGCCCTGGTCCATGGCGAGAGCGAGGTGATGCCCTACACGTACATACCGTCGACGGCAGTGGATGTGGAGGGCGATCTGGTGGCGGAGAGCAGCGACTTTAATGTCTCGTCGCGTGCCTTCTTCCAGAACGGCAAGTTCTTTGTGACCGCCGACACGGACAGCTTTCTGTACAAGTACACATTTTCGAATGCCATGGCGCAGTCGATTAAGCTGGGCATCTGGGAGGCGACGCTGAGCCGCTACATAGATTCCATAGAACACCTGACGGAGGATCTGAAGCGGGGTCGCCGCCTGCGAATCTCACGGGCGACAATGCTACGCAAGACCGGAGAACTCTTTGCCCTGCGACATGTGATTAATTTGTCGTCGGATTTGCTGGACACACCGGACTTTTACTGGGACCGCGAGGAGCTGGAGACGCTCTATCTGCAGGTCTGCTCCTACTTCAGCACCTCGCGACGCACCAAGGTGATGAACGAGAAGATCAATCACTGTGTCGAGCTGGCCGAGCTCGTCTCACACAACCTGAACGATGCCCATCACATTCGACTCGAGTGGATGATCATCATTCTGATCATGGTGGAGGTGGGCTTTGAAATTCTGCACTTTGTCAGCGATCACAACGAGCCGAATGCGTCATCGCTGGAGGTGGTGCCCCTGGCAGCCACTGTTCCTGCTCTGATGCCCAAATAGCGAACCGGAGCGAGCGAGAGCCCCTTGTAATATATGTAGAATTGTAACTTTGCCAAAATATATATAGTATATATGTATGCTTAGTTCGGTTGGAAGTCGAAACAAGTCACAAAATTATGCGAATGTTAAGTGGCAAGCCATCTCCGCACAATTCCTATCAAAATTGTTTCAGTTATTTTGTATTATTATCTCGCAGCTTGTGTGCCTCATCTTTGGTTGTTACCTCCAATTTCAATGTCATTCGATATTTGTTAAATATACATGGACCTATACTAACTATAAATGTGCAGGCTACAACGATAAATGCCTTGTTCCCTTCATATATGTGTATTTTATACGGAAATTAAGCGCAAGAGATATCTGGAAATGCAATCAGTGTTAAACAGAAAGTTTAGAGAGCTGTGTGGATGCTGTTGGTTTTAGGCCGTGTTTACTGTGAGCATTGTTTACCTTTTTCTGTGCGCGTAAAACCATTTTTAATTGCTCGCCCGCCACTGTCACTTTTCCCTGCCTCGACATTGTAAAAGTTGTTTTGTTTGGCTTTGTTTTCACTTTGCCGGACACACAACACAACACAATCGATGAAAACTCAGCGCCCAGCTACTCTGATCGGCTTTTGGCAATGCCGACGAGTCGCTCTAAAATGGGTCACATTGCCGCAGTGGCCGCCACTCCAGCAGCAGGAGATGAAGCAGCATCTCTTGAATCCCACAATTGCAGCATTTACTTTGTAGGCTCGGCGGCCACAGACAGCAGCGATGCTTACAACTGCCAAAAGTTGCTGCTTCCAGTGGTTGCAACTGCTGGCTTACCCTTTAAATGCAGTTTTTGGTAATGAAATTTCATTTTACCCAAGTTTAACTACATATATTTTTTCTTCTTTTTAATCTAATTAATTTGCGTGTGAAATGTAGTTTATTAGAGCGTTAAATCGTTTTATTTAGGAATTACGATTGCTCTTCAAAATAATTGCTTAATTTCATGGTTTAGCTTCTAAAATTATATATTTAACAGGCAAGTCATGTTCAGACTTGCTCGTTAATGGCAGTTATAAAGGTTCGAATGAATGGGAACAACTCCAGTGGGGGTTTAAGGTCCCTGATTGTACTTGTAATTATTTTTTTATTATAGTACATATAGTAAACAAAAAAAATAAAAGCATTAACAATGAGATGATGGGAAAAGTACTTTTAAAAAAGTTCTGGCTGCTTCACATGTGAAACTTCACAGGTAAAATTCTGATTTCGTATTGGTATTTAAAGAAAAAAACTATAACATTTTATAATTTCAGCTTAATTGTTGCTTTTAAAATTTTTTTTAAACATTATCAGATAGAAAATCTGGACTTTAAGTATTAAACAAATTTATATATACACCTGTAAGTTTTGCTAACTTTAAATTTATGCAAGTTTCTCATCTTGCAGATCCCTCGGGCCAGCCCTGAGTTTCCCCATAAATATGCTTTATATTCTAGAGTATATATATTTTTATATATACTATATATTTTTTTTGTTCCGAAGGTATCACTGGGGTGGGGTGTTACCTGTGTGCTCTGCTCTGGGCCAGCTTTTGCTTTTGACACATTTTCGTCGCTGTCTCGTCGTCGTCGTTGTTGCCGCCAACGCTCGCTGTTTGTTGTTATTTTTGTATTTGTAGTTTTAGTTGTCGCTGGTTTTGTTGTTGTAATTGTTGTTATTGTTGTTGTACTGGTTGCTATTGTTGTTGCTGCAGTTGTAGCAGAGACCCAAGTCTCAGTGGCACTGAGTCTCTCTTCTCTTCGCGAGTTTTGAGTTTGGCCTGGGTTTTGGTTTGGGTTTTGATCGATCAGTTGCTGACTTTGCGCGGCAGCGAGCGGTTTGCACTGCGATCTCGTTGATTCTTATATATATTTTTTATATAGAGATATATATATATTTTTTTAAAGTTTTCAGTTGTTCGCTTTTGTAGTTGCAGTTGCGCACGCGCGTGGATTTCGGTTTTTTGTTTTGTGAGTGAAGGCGAAGGAGGTGGTGTGTGTTTGTGTATAAAGTGGACAGTTTTTTACATTAAATCAATTATAAACAAATGTCACTGAGTGCTTAATAATTTACTATAAATAATATTTGCTGTTGCTGCTGCTGCTGTTGTTGGGTTCTTAACAATAAATACAAACTATTCATAATTTATATTTAAAGGTTTTAATTTAAGTGCGATAACAAAATTTATTTATTTTGAAAGGGAAATTAAATGTAAACAATAAACTATTAAAAAATTGATAAAGCATATTAAATAAGGTAGATCTTATAGGATGACAGATTCCTCTAACTAAGTCTTATATTTTTGCCCTTTTAATTAAAATTTAGATATAAAAAAATATTTAAAACTATATAGAACAAGCTTAGACGTAAATTGTAATTTTTTTCACAGTATTAGCTACCTTGGTGAATTTTTATGGGCCATCAAAACTGGCGCGCAAGTTCAAAAGTGCGAATTTAGCGCATTCTGTCCACGGATCTGAGCGGATCTGTGGCAAATTCTCAGAATAATTGCTGCCTTTTATGGCTCAAACTAGAACGAGAAGAGCATACACTGGGCAAAAATGGTAACCCTAAGACAAAAGAGAATTTCCTGCAACAAAATCTGGCCCTGTGATGTTGCTCAACATGTTGCTGGTCACATTTTGTCAAGCAACCAAATGCTTAGCAACATTTTCTTAAGCAGTTCCGCATTTTAAGGCTACTTAAAAAATATTATTTTAATGAAATAAATTAAACAAGTAAATAAGACTAATTAATATCCTAAGTTTCAATTAAAAAGAGGCTAAAAACATTGATTTTTCGGTATTTTATGGATACCCAGACCCAGTTTTCAAAGCCCAACTAAAGGTCATTAGGGCTTAAACTGAACTCCCAAGTAAAACCCACAACTATTATGACTGTGACCATGATATATGTATGTATGTACATTTATCCCATACAAACACACATCCGTCTGGCCCAAAACAATACAAAATCATAAACAATATGACGATTTTTTTCGGCCGTGTGCACGCACACACAATGGTGGGGGAATCGGTCTCGAGAATGGCCTATGATGACTCTGTATGGGAAATGGGAATGGGAATGGCCATAATGGATTAGCGTGGTGCTGTGAAGTGCGACTGGGCTATCCGGCTCTGCTCCCAGTTGCATAATTGGCATCTCGTCAGCCGCCCAAGACCTAGCCCACAACCCCTTTCTCGCCTGGCTCGCTATTTGTGGCCCACAAAGAGATCTAAATAAATAAAAAGAAGATCAAAACTGGAGCAAATTAACCGAGATTAAGCCCACAATTAGGTGCCCAATGTGAAAGTTAAGGCAGGCAGTGGCAGCAGCAGCTGCTGGAAACCTGTTGCCTCTTCATTTTTTTTTATATATATATTTTTAAAGCTTTACTTAGCGCTGCTGGTGTTGTGGTTTCGCGGTCTCGCGGTTTGTTTCTTCGTGTTTTGGCTCATCTGCAGCCATGGCCACTTTTACTGCAACTCCCCCTTAACGGGGGCCTCGAGGAGATATGGAGTCGGAGAAAAAACCAGAAATAAGTGCAGACTGTGGCAGTCGAAGGCGAATAATACCCTTTCCCAGAATATACTTTGTTTGTAGGATATTTTTTGTTATTTAAGAACCTCTTTTTAAACCAGGAAATTTTTTCTTTTCTGGATTGTGCAAGCTTAGACCTGTCGAAATTAAAGTTATCGAAGGCTTACTGCCTTGCCGACTCACTGCTTGGTCGATAAATTACACAAGTCGATAAATCACATAAAATAAGTTATACTAATCACCAGGAATAAAGTATTTGTGGTTTATTTAATTCAAAATGCACGTTTAAATTAAAAACGTAAATTTCTTTAAAGTATAAAAAAATATATGTACATATATATTTTTTAATAAACGTTGTTGTGGAGTAATTTCTCCCTGAGAAATTATCTAAAATATTTTTAGAGCCGTACAAAAAATAAAACATACAAAGACTTGCAGTAATTAACCCTTTTTTGTTAGGGTATTTGTGTAAAGTAAAAGAAAACTCAGCATTGGCCAGGTTAAAATCAAGCCGGGAAAAGGGGAATAGGGAAAAGGGGCTGACTGACTGCTCGAATAATAATAATACGCTTCACTGACCTATGCCAAGGCCCCCAGGGGGACAGCTGTTGGTTTTGTTTTTCCGCGCTTTTGTTTCTCTTTTGCACTTTTGAACTCGGCCAACTCTCGCCGGCATTTTTTAAACGTATATCTTTTTTCCCTAGTTTTTTGTTTTAATTTAGCAAGCCATCAAGTTCAAGCCAACCAAGTTTCGTTTGGCCTTTTAGTTTTTCCCATTTTGTTGGACGGAAGAGCAGAGCACATTAAAGATGATCTCTGTGGGGCTCGAAGAGACTCGTAAAATAAAATTAAACGCAGGGAAGCAGCAAACGCTTTCATTATGATTGTTGTCAGCACACATCTTGGTCTCCAATTAGTCGCTATCAGCGATGAAAACAGTTAGAAACTTGGAGAGTGAGTCCCAGGCCTTGTCTTCTTTCCATTTATCATTTAGCAGTAATCGTAAATCGTTAATTGTTAATCGTTTGGATTTCGATATGATTTGGAGAAACCATTTCCGGTGACAAAGCTACAATGAGTTGACACTTTTTATTTGGGGCTTTTGGAATGATTTAAGGAATACAAAAATAAAAAATACTTGACCCAAATTAAGCAAGAAAATCGATTGCAAATCGATTAGCTGTGTGGTTGCTTTCCATCTCTAGTTGCTGAGGAACCTATCCTAACCTGTTTCGCTTTAGGAAGTCGTTAGTGAAGTTCTACTTAATATTTGGTAGCTATTTTTATGACTCACTTCCCGCTTCTAAGTATAGTTCTTAAAGTTAACATACATTTCTTAAAGCAAAGTTCAAACCTCATTAAATAAGACTTATGAATAATGCAACATTTTATGGTTCTTTGTTAGCAAATTTTTTTTAACAAAATTGCCTGAATTTTAAGACTATAAATATTAACCAAGCACTTTAAGAAATCTTTAATGAAGTTTATAGGCCTTGATATTTCAAGAAATCTCTGCAAGTTAAGCTAGCTTTAGCCTTACCCACACTTTTAAATATTTTTTAAAGCTGGGTTTAATTTCGCAACTAAATCCAGGCAAATATATACACGTTTTGCAATGGATTTTTCTTGATTTTCGACTCTGACTCGACGCAGATTTGTTACGACTTAATATTTTTTTTGTGGTTGTTGTATTTATTTTCTGTCTTGGCTATTTGCATTTTCGTTTAGCATTGAACCAACGAACCACCGGTGATCAACGGTCGTCAACTGCTCCACTTGACATACATATTGTGGTATTTTTTAAATATATATGACTGCCATATAGCTTTGCTTTAAACGATAGCAAAATATGAAAGTATATATTGCATAAAAATAAATTATATTGAAAATAACAGTATCGATACTTGCAGTGAAAGTCGATATATAGAAATCGATATTTTAACATTGTTGTGTGATAAATCCGATATATCGGATACTGTTTGATATATCGAACGAGAATAATCGAAAAAAGAGATATAAATAAATTAAATAATTGATATTATAGAATTCAATCAGATATTTTTCGATATTTTGTAATATTTCAAATTTCTATGCATTAAAGTTTACAATATTTTCGATAATATATTTATATAACACGTAATCTTCCTTAAGATATATACATAAATTAATCCCCAGTATTGATTAGGAACCTAAATAATATAATTTAAATTATATGATAACGACTACTGACTCCCATATAACTTATGTAACCCAAATATCGCAATTTCCACGAATTTCTTTCGGTGTTTTGAGTTGGGGCGTGCCAAGGGGTCCATAAGAGTGGGCGTTGTTTTGTGGCTTTGGGCCAGGTCCATTGCCATTGCCACACGCTCACGCCACCTTTTCGGGCGGCTTCGTCATCTGCCTCGCATCACTTACTATTGGCTGTATGCATGCTGGCCATTGAAATGCCACAATGGAGCTGGCGGAGCTGTGGAATCGTGGAATCACTTTCACTTGCCTCACCTACAGGGCCATCTCCCCTCCCCCTCAGCCCACCTTGGCAACGACTCTCTTGACCAAAATGCTTGCGTAAACCGTTCGTTCGTGCTTTTAAAACCAAACAAAAAATTATGTTGATGAAAAGAAAACAAAAAAACACCTCAATAATAATAATAACTAAAAAGAAACCTAGCTTTCGTAGGCCGAAGTTGGTATACTCTTGCAGTTTGCAATCAAAAGGAAACCAGACTCAAATCGGTTGAGTTTTAGCCAAGTTATTCTCGATTTTTAAGCGAAAAAATGTTCAATTTTTTTTTTTTTTAATGTAAGAGGTTCTGTCGTCAAAATTGTTCAAATTCGATCAAAAAAAGGAAATCGAGTTTTAAATGCAGAAAAGTTCTCCACTAAAAACCAAGACGAAAAAACCGAACCAGACTGAAATCGGTTGAGTTTAAGCCAAGTTACGATCAAAAAACCACTGAAGGAGTTCGCGATTTTTAAGTCAAAAAAAATTAAAGGGGTCACATCGTAAAAATTATAAAAAATTGGCAAAAAAATATAAATCTAGTTTTAAATGCAGAAAAGTTCTCCATTAAAAACCAAGAAGAAAAAACAAAACCAGACTGAAATCAGTTGAGTTTAAGCCAAGTTACGATCAAAAAACCACTGAAGGAGTTCGCGATTTTTAAGTCAAAAAAAAATTAAAAACCATTAAAAACCAAGAAGAAAAAACAAACCAAGTTTTAAATGCAGAAAAGTTCTCCATTAAAAACCAAGAAGAAAAAACCAAACCAGACTGAAATCGGTTGAGTTTAAGCCAAGTTACGATCAAAAAACCACTGAAGAAGTTCGCGATTTTTAAGTCCAAAAAAAATTACAGGGGTCATATCGTAAAAATTATAAAAAATTGGCCAAAAAAGAGAAATCTAGTTTTAAATGCAGAAAAGTTCTTCATTAAAAACCAAGAAGAAAAAACCAAACCAGACTGAAATCGGTTGAGTTTAAGCCAAGTTACGATCAAAAAACCACTGAAGGAGTTCGCGATTTTTAAGTCCAAAAAAAATTAAAGGGGTCACATCGTAAAAATTATAAAAAATTGGCCAAAAATAGAAATCTAGTTTTAAATGCAGAAAAGTTCTCCATTAAAAACCAAGAAGAAAAAACCAAACCAGACTGAAATCAGTTGAGTTTAAGCCAAGTTACGATCAAAAAACCACTGAAGGAGTTCGGGATTTTTAGGCCCAAAAAAAATTAAGGGGTCATCGTAAAAATTATAAAAAATTGGCCAAAAAATAGAAATCTAGTTTTAAATGCAGAAAAGTTCTCCATTAAAAACCAAGAAGAAAAAACCAAACCAGATTGAAATCGGTTGAGTTTAAGCCAAGTTACGATCAAAAAACCACTGAAGGAGTTCGCGATCTTTAGGCCCAAAAAAAATTAAAGGGGTCACATCGTAAAAATTTTAAAAAATTGGCCGAAAAAATAGAAATCGAGTTTTAAATGCAGAAAAGTTCTCCATTAAAAACCAAGAAGAAAAAACCAAACCAGACTGAAATCGGTTGAGTTTAAGCCAAGTTACAATCAAAAAACCACAGAAGGAGTTCGCGATTTTTAAGCCAAAAATGTACCCATTTAAAAAAAAAATGTAAATAAACGAATTAATAAATGAAAACCGAAAGGTATCAATAATATAACACATAAATAATATAATACATTAATCGCTATAATGTAAATTTAATATTTATTGCTGAAAATAGACAATCTGCAAAGCAGCTTCCTTTTTCTTTATTCACAAATTTAGAAATTGCCAAGAAAAAAAGGTAAACAAAGGGAGCTTTCCAGTTTCCCAAATCTTTCAGATTTAACACCCACAATAGAGGATCGTGCTCTTTAGGTGCCTCTCTCGCTCTTACGCGAGTACAAAGAGAGCCTGTAACGGAACTTTGTACTTCACAAGTTTAGAACAAGAGAGGGACAAAAATTCGCGCGCGAAAACACAGAAAATCAAGGAAAACTGAAAAGAATGAATAATTTTGTCTCACTCACCCTCACATATGTTGTTGCTGCATATCCCAACGTCGAATTAGGAGACGAAAACGCACATACAAAAGGGAATAAAAAACCTTCTAATTCCTTGAAGGTGTTGTTCTTCGCTTGTTGCATTGGCACATAAAAAACCAACAAAATGCACTAGCCAAATTAACCGTAATGTACTTGGCTTTGGTTTAGAAACTGCCCTTTTTTTATGTTCTAGGCCTCGTCCCGACTTTTCGCACTTTTCCACTTAACTTCGGGGGCTCTACAACTTTCCACACTTTGGGCCACCGGTTTTACCGCACTCGCGTAGGGAAAACTTCTTTAAATTTGATTTTTTACCGCCGCGGCGATCTCCTGCATGGAGCCCTTATTTTTGCATCCGTCGCGCCAAAAATTAAAAAAGAAAATGAGCGGTACTCTCTTTGCTCTCTCGCTCTCAGGTCCACAGAATTGCCAGCTTGAACGGGAGAGCCACCGAGAGAGGACAATGGAAGGCGGCAATGCTTACACTTCGTGGGCGTGCAGCGAGAGAGTAATATCTGCTGTTCACTTCCAAGAATCTTTTAGTTTTGAACTGAACTTGAAACACTGACCAATTTGTATCTTGTGGTTGGACGCTTGCTTGTATCTTATTATCCTAATTGGGTTAAATGAAAATAAAGATTAAGTTATGATCAAGAAGGTTCTCGATTTTTAAGCCAAAAATGTACCCATTTTTTTGAAAAAAATGTAAAATGTTACATCGTCAAAATTGTCCAAAATTGACAAAAAATTAGGTAATGAGTTTTTAATGCAGAAAAGTTCTCCTATTAAAGCTGTGAAGAAAAAACGAATCCAGACTGAAATCGGTTTAGTTTAAGCCAAGTTATGATCAAAAAACCATTGATGCTGTTAGCGATCGTTCCTATGGCAGCTATATGGTATAGTCGGCCGATCCGGCCCGTTCCGATTTATATAGCAGTGAGAGCATATAGAAGACTATTCATTTCAGACTATTCAGATTCATTCAGATAGCTTCAAAACTGAGAGAGAGTTTGCGTAGAAACGGACGGACAGACGGACATGGCTAGATCGACTCGGCTGTTGATGCTGATCAAGAATATATATACTTTATAAGGTCGGAAATATCTCCTTTACAGCGTTGCAAGCTTCAGACTAAAATTATAATACCCTGCAAGGGTATAATCATAAAGGTGTGATATATTTTGGGGGTGAGAAGAGGGACAAACGCAGGTGTTATATGTAGGGGACAGTCTTTCGGGGCTATTTCTTTGGCAGCTTTATTAGCGGCTTCGCATTGCGTGTGTTCGAGCCATTCGCCAAACTCAAGGCCCCCTGAGGGAGTTTCTGGTAAAAAGGGGGTTTTTAGGGGGGTTCTAAGGGGGTTTGCAGTTTGTTTTACTTAGGGTTTTGGCGGGTTCAACGTCTGCCACAGCAAATGCTAAGGTCAAGGGACATCTGACATCAATGACCATGATGTCAGAGTTGGCGCTTCTTAGGTGGATTGTAAATTTAATTAATAATGACCCGTAACTATCACTTCTAAGAAATTTTCCTTAGCATATTTTAAATATTTAAGGCTTTAGATACCTTTGGTCCATAGACTTTTAAATATCCTGCCTAAGAAATTTTCCTTACATTATGTGGGATCTAAATATATTTAAATATCTTAAGCAAACATTCATATGCCTTTAGTCCTTTCACTTTTAACTTTTTTTTCTAAGATATTTCCCCTAGATTATTTACTATTATTTAAATAATTAAAAGCCATGCCTTAAGTCCTTCGAAATTTTGTCTTAAGTACAATATATATGCAAGAGGTCGCCACACTTAGCCTCCTCCTTGATTACCTGTCATCTATATGCCAGAGCCCGCCTGGCCAATGAACGTCTAATTGGCATCATATTACCCAATACACCCAGCTGAGTGGCTGGCTAACTGGCCAACTGACTCGCCATATTGCCGCGAAATGGTCTGCGCTGCTTATACGTAATGTGTGTTGCATGCATCCGCCCCGTTGCCCCGTTGCCCCGATGTCCACTCCATGAGGAGTAAAAACACAAAACAACAAATAATGGCAGGCGTGGCCCAAGCGATTCTTGGGGCTTGGCATGATGCAATGGATGACATATGTAGGAATCGGTAGGCGGGATGGCGAAATGTGGATGGCCATTGTGCCACTGCCACAGGCCTGGGAACGAGGTCAGCTGTGAGATGAATTGCGGTTTTCGGCACCTGCCGCCGCTGGCCGCCGCCGATGGGTGCTGCTTGCCTCTTGCCGGCGGCGGCAACCAGCCAGCGCTGGGAAATTGGCCAGCCGGCGGAAGGGCCTCTCTCAATAGTTAGGCACTGGTAAAAAATAATATATAAATTAGCAGAAAGTAAAGATATATGAAATACAGGAACAGGAGGTCCATATAAATAGTATGTTTATTTCAACGTTGAGCAAATTAAATGAAGGGAATAAAAACAAGTATGTAAAATTGCATACCATCATTATTTATACATTTTTACGGTATGTTAAACCCCTATTGCTTAATAGAAAGCTTTAAATAAAACTTGTTTTTAATTCCCTTAAAAAAAGTGCAAATTTTAAGCTACTTAAGAAAGTGCAATTCAAAATTTCTAGCAAATTATTTTTATACACCTCTTCAGTAGATTCCAAACCCCTAGTAATAATTTTTTTTTTGCTCTAAATATACATAGTATTTTCTCTCTATGCTATATAAAAAATTAAATTATTCAAAAGCGCTTGGAGACGCCTACACCTTTTGACACGCAGCCCAGACCTCAAGCAAAAGCAAAACCTAAAAGCAAGCAACAGCACCAGCAGCAGCAGGTGCTCCTCGAGTGTACACTAAACCCTATCCTAGATATTTTCTATCCATAGAGAACCGAACTAGAGAGCCAGTGCGAACTTCTCCAGCTGATTAATTAAACAATACAAGAGGGAAGCAATAAAAACAACTTACCAGCGGCTGTCCTGTTTGGGTAGCGACTCAACTCAGTCCAGCCGGCAATGCCTTGGGGTCTGGCTCAGCTTTAGTGGAAGCTCCAACGTAAAAGGATCTGCGGCATAGGCCTCTTATTTGAAATCCCTTAGCCATGCCCTACAATCTGTGGCTGCGACAGCGCCTCCAGCTGCTGGCCTCGCTGCTATTTTGCGGATTACTCGGCTATCTGACATCGGAGGCGGTGGCCAAGCCAACGCTGTCCTTTAGCCTGCCGCAGGGTCTGCAGGGATTCCCCTCGTTTCAGTCCTTCACCCAGCAGATCATTGAGCAGCGCAGCGTGCGCCAGATGAAGAAGTACAGGTGAGTCGCATCTACCTCTATCTCCCCACCTGATTAGTAGTCAAAGCGGCTTTGGTTTGTTTGGAGGATTTTCACCCAACACCAATTGCCATGGACATCACGTAGCCATACGCACCCCTGGCCATGTGTCCATAACTAGCTCTACCTCTCACTCTCTCTCTACTATTTTATTGTATTTACACTTGTTTTTTATTTGTGTTTTTAAAGCGGGAAGCGGGTTAGCAACGACTCGCTCATTATGATATACTATCACGATCAGACCATAGCTGTGACCGAGCTGGGGCCCCAGAAGCTGCTCCTAGGCTGCGAGCTCATCGAAATCTAGTGAGTGTCCACATGTCCAACAAATAGATATAAATTTTAGATACATATAAGCATAGGCAAGGCTTGCCGGAAGTAGGGGACTGCGGCAGACAGTCATGAAAATGCATTCGGTATGAATACCGAATACCTAATAGGCAACACAATATCTGCACACTTTTATATATAAGGTAAACGTCATATATAATCAAGTTTTTCAACCATAATATTAATTTGCAGAACTTGGTATACGATTTTCTAGATTAAACATAATAACTTTAAAGTTGAAATTTCACTTAAGTGCAGAGTTTGAGAAGCGCAGAGAAGGGCTCTTGCTTATTAATTAAGGTATAAATAATGAAATGAAATAATGAAACACAAAAATTATATTTGTAGTAGAAAAAAAAATGCTATCGGGCTTCCTCCTAAATACAAAGTATGAGAATTTTGTAATTGAAGTACAAATAATTAAATAATAAACATGAAACATTGATTAAGTTTAGAAAAATGGGTATCTTACTTTCACTTAAGTACAGAGTTTGAGAATCGCAGAGAAGGGCTCATGATCATTGTGATAATATTCTTCTCTCTTTCTCGCTCTTCTTCATTCACTCTTTCTCTCACTCTCTCACTAACTCTCTCCCTCTCTCCTAATCTCTCTCTCCCTTTCTCAGCAACGAGAAGGAGGGCAAGATGCTCCTGGGGAACCTCTCGCACTATAATCGTCCCTTGCAGATCAAGTTCGACGAGATGCTCCGGCTGATGGACCAGTGCGAGCACGTGGACAAGCTGAGCTATGCCTCCAGGTACAAGACCTCCAAGCTGGAGAGCGGCGGCAGTGGCGGTGGCGAGCGGAGCAGCAGCAGCAGCAGCGGTGCCAGCGATTCGTCCTCAACGGCGGTCAGCCTGAAATTTGGTGCCAATATCCTTCCACGGAGTCCCTTCTCCCTGCTCAGCGGGATTATACCAGGTGAAGAGGCTAGGTGGGGATTTCCAAAATAGATCCTTTAATGCTTACCCTGCTGTTGAATTCCCCCATTGACAGGCACCAAATGGTGCGGCACTGGCGACCTTGCCGAGACGTACAGTGACCTAGGCAGCGAAATGCCCATGGACCGGTGCTGTCGCCAGCACGATTTGTGTCCTGTGAAAATCCGGGCCTATCAGCACAAATACGAACTGGAAAACGATTCCCTGTACACCAAGTGAGAGTTCTTAACTCTGGATTTGTGTGCTTTTTAATGATATATCCTCGATTTTTGTTTCAGATCGCATTGCATCTGCGATGACATGCTGTTCTCCTGCCTGAAGATGACCAATACCTCGGCCTCGCAGCTCATGGGCTCCATTTACTTTAATCTGGTGCAGGTGCCCTGTTTGGATGGACGCGGCGACACGTACAAGTTCCGGGCGGCCAAGGAGGGTTTCTAGGAAGGAAACACCTTTTCAGAGGTGTTCCAGCGGGGTTCAATGTACAGGAGGAGGGATAGAGTGATGATGTAGTGCTGTAGAGCGAGGGTGGGAAATTAATGTATTTATTTTGTTTACAAACGATGACGCCCGCTTTTTATTTTTTGAATATTCTGTTGGGTTTTACAGTTTTACACAGTTTAGCGTTAACGTTATCTAGATAAGTATATATGTATAAATATATATGTATAAAGTAGACTTGCAATCTTTGTTATACAAAACCGAATATAAATATGAATATATAAATATATTGGGTTAGCCGTCTTTAATAGTCAACAGTTAAAAAAAAAGAAAAACAAAATGGAACACGGACACGGACACCAATTTGCTGTCATTTCGAATTAACTTTTGTCTTTTTCCATACACGAAAAAAAAAATATATTAACTACAATTCTTAGAGCTAAAAACTAAACGCTGTCTCCCCCAAACGTCACACTTAACAAAACGACGTGTGCTTAGTTTTGTAATTTTAGATTCATTTTCATTGTTAATTTTTTTAGATTTTTGCTGCTCTTTTTATGGCGCCGGACACTGACTAGGAGAGTCTATTCTCTGTCTTTCCACCTTCGCTTCGTTGTCTTTAGACCTTTAAAAAATGCTAGCCACATTCGGACCCGGCTGCGAGTTGGTGGGTGTCGGCTGTGTGGGTCTATCGATGTCCTGGTAGCTCCGCTGCTGACTGGTGGGGAACACCGAACCCGTTTGCAGGGTTCCGCCGCGTGTGTTGAACTCCCGGTAGAGCAGGGCCACGCTCACTGGCCTCAGGATCAGGTTGATGATGCTAAATGCAATGGCCCAGCCATCTAAAAGGACAATAAGAGAGATATATTAACATTAATTAAATAAAATCAGAATGGAAGAAGTTAGAATATATCTTTCTCTGGCGGATTTTTGGGAGAGAGAATGGAGGGACTACTTACTCATGCCATGGAAATAAACAATAATGTTGACGAGATCAAAGAAAATGCTAGAAGCGTTGATGACAAGCGCCTGGAAAGATACGAGGAGAGATGACACGAGATGAGAGTGTGAAATAAAGGGGGAATGTCAGGGGGGGTTGGTTTAGGCAGTGGCTTGGGTTCTTGGTACTTAGTGAGTTAATTTATAAGTGAACAACATTAGATGCTTTTCTTTCGTATATATTTATCTTTTTAAAGGCTTAAGTTGTTATTTTTAAGGCATACTTTTGGGCAATGATCTTTACAATGCACTTAGCTTCGCATATTCATCAAGATCAAGTGGTTATATTAACTACGCCTATATATATATATATATATCTTAGAATTAAACTAGTCCCTATGGCTACCCCCAAAAAAATTGACCAAAAAGTAGTTATGGCGTTTTAAATGCAGAAAATTTGTCCTTTTAAAACTAAGAAGGAAAAACTAAACCAGACTCAAATCGGTTTAGTTTATTAAATTAGTTTGAGCCAAGTTACAATCAAAAAACCCTTAAGGTGTTATCGATTTTTAGGCAAAAAATAGATCCATTTTTTTTTTTCAAAAAAATATAAGGGGTTCCATCGTCAAAATTGTCGAAAATTGGAAAAAAAATAGATATCGAGTTTTGAATGAAGGAAAGTTCTCCTACAAAAGCCAAGAAGAAAAATCCAAACCAGACTGAAATCGGTTGAGTTTTAGCCAAGTTATGACCAAAAAACCCTAAAGGTGTTCTCGATTTTTAAGCCAAAAATGTCACAAATTTTCTTAAAAATCTTTTGATATAGTAAACAATTTTTATTTAGCCAAGTTATGATCAAAAAACCCTAAAGGTGTTCTCGATTTTTAAGCCAAAAATGTCACAAATTTTCTTAAAAATCTTTTGATATAGTAAACAATTTTTATTTAGCCAAGTTATGATCAAAAAACCCTAAAGGTGTTCTCGATTTTTAAGCCAAAAATGTCACAAATTTTCTTAAAAATCTTTTGATATAGTAAACAATTTTTATTTAGCCAAGTTATGATCAAAAAACCCTAAAGGTGTTCTCGATTTTTAAGCCAAAAATGTCACAAATTTTCTTAAAAATCTTTTGATATAGTAAACAATTTTTATTTAGCCAAGTTATGATCAAAAAACCCTAAAGGTGTTCTCGATTTTTAAGCCAAAAATGTCACAAATTTTCTTAAAAATCTTTTGATATAGTAAACAATTTTTATTTAGCCAAGTTATGATCAAAAAACCCTAAAGGTGTTCTCGATTTTTAAGCCAAAAATGTCACAAATTTTCTTAAAAATCTTTTGATATAGTAAACAATTTTTATTTAGCCAAGTTATGATCAAAAAAC
>VNJV01016077.1:0-29657 GCA_008042635.1 Drosophila nikananu | reverse complement strand
ATATAGCTATATGATATAGTCGTCCGATCCGGCTCGTTCCGACATATATAGCAGTGAGAGCATATAGGAGCATATCTGCAAAGTTTCATCCAGATAGCTTTAAAACTGAGGGACTAGTTTGCGTAGAAACGGACAGACGGACAGACGGACAGACGGACCGACGGACAGACGGACAGACGGACATGGCTAGATCGACTCGGCTGTTGATGCTGATCAAGAATATATATACTTTATAGGGTCGGAAACGTCTCCTTCACTGCGTTGCAAACTTCTGACTAAAATTATAATACCCTGCAAGGGTATAAAAATTATTGCCTAGGAAATTTCTTACATTTCCAAAGAAAGAATATATTTACCCTTTCATTCCATTTTAACTTAGCTTAAATAATACCTTAAAATACAATTACTTATTTATTACAAATTATCACTATATTCCGAATTTAGACTCATATTTTTCTCTCTGTGCAGCGGAACTGCCTCTGCTGATGCATGATTCACTCAATAAAAAATAAATGCCAAGATCGGCGACCGCGACTGTGATCGGTACAAAGACAAATCACACCTTCTGCATTTGTTGAACAAAATAAATCTCGTAATGAGTTACGATAAGACGACGATTTCGACAGCTAAACAAATCACCTGCAATTGATCTTGTGTATGCAAATCCACAGAGAGAGAGAGAGAGATATCCAGGGTCCCAAGAGGAATGCCTGCGATTTTGAATACTGGAGCAACGCCTTCGAGTCGCGTCTTTGAGTCTTCGAGTCGAGTCTTGGACTCTCTTGGAGTCTTGAATTCTGGTTTCTGGCCTTGTCCCCGACGTGTGTCCCCATAGTGTGGACAATCAAGAACACAAACATGACATTTATTGACTGCTTGGCTGGTAAGTATAAATTACAAATGAGATGGTGGTGGTGCCTCCACCGATCGGATCGAAACCACCTGAACTGAATCTCGGCACAGCAGGACATTGGCCCAGTGCACGCGTCGCAGGCATAACTCACTTTCGCCTCCGAACAATTCATCCATAGAGAGCTGGGATCTCATCTCCCGGGCGCTGGGACCAACCACGGCGATCTGGAGATGAGCTGGGATTACAGTGCGTGCCGTTCGCCGTTTGCCGTTTCTCGGTAGGCCGAATATATATTGCGATAATGATCATGACAGCCTATATAGTCGCTCGAAGGCTGCCAAATGACATTTGTCTCGAGTCCCAGGGTTCTTCTCTCTCCTCCCTCGGCGACCCCTTGCTGGGCCTTTTTGTGCCTTCGCTGGGCAAAATCAAAACCAGTGGCTAAATTGCAATAATAAGCCACCTTTATAAATTGACCAGAGAGCGAGCGTGCTCTCCTCTGGCCACAATTTCTGTCTATTTGTCTATTGCCTGTGGGGGAGTGGGAGTGTAGGCAGGAGTGGGTTTAAGAGCTGCTCTTCCAGCTAGGGCTCAGATTCGAACCTGAAGGTGAATTCCGAGCTGGTTCTAGGTGAGAAACGCCCTCAGTAGGTGGGCCGGCGACTACCGATGGCCACTCGAAGATCGGTGGCCGAACAGTGGCGGATCTCCTTGAATTTGTGTAGCTTTCTATTTTATTGAGGCCTTATTTTTAATATATATCTTAAGAAGAACTAATAAGGCCAATAGCATTGTGACGAAACTTAAATTATTAACAAATCTTATGGATTCATTTTTTTAAGTAACATTTTTGCTTGATTTTTTGGAGCCGAAGGATAAGGGGTAACAGTGAAACAGTGACAGATAAAAATTGAAATAGTATTTTTGAAAGGTTTATATTTAACTTAGATATATTTTAAGCTAGTTTTATATAGCTTAAAATAGTTAAAATAATAATAATTTGTATAAGTATTTAAAGTTTATATAATAATAAATAGTAACACTTAACGTTACTTTAAATAAATGAAATATTAAATCTTTGTGAACATATTTAAGGTTTTGAATATCTTTAAATTTAAATGTCTAGCTACCTAAGCTTGAGATAGTAATAAAATATTATATACCAAACCTATTAATATAATATAATATATATAAAACACTTAATAATACTATAAATTCTTGATAAAGGTATTTCAAGGTTTATTTAACAATTAAGGTATATTTTAAACCATTATTACTTGGAAAAACAATTAAATGTGGTATATAAAAAACACTTATTAAGGGTAAATAAATTATTTATTAGTCGAAAACCACAGCAGCTATGGCTGTTATTCATCCTGTAGCCTAGTTTATAATTAGATATACAGTGTACAAATAAATAAATTAATTAATTATTTCTTATTAATAACTTAAGCTTACTCCTCACGAACCCAAAATCCGCTCCTGCTTTGTGGCTTCTGCTTCTGGCAGCGGCAGCTCGAACTATAAATTTTTGACAGTTGAAAAAAATGGGCATTCATTGTGACCCCTATTGTGTGTGCTGCAGCCCGGCGATCGCTGATCATAGAACCTGAAGGCGAGAGGCTAAAGCCAGGAACCCAGAACTCAAAACTCAGAACCTGGAACCTGGAACTTGGACTCTGGCTGTAACACGAGCCAGAAGCCCGGCTCAGTCTCCGTTTGGTTTCAAATAATGGCACTTTTGGTGGCCAACGACAACGACAACGACAACGACGATGTCGTGGCTGTGCGTTGTTCAATAGAATTGTTTGTGCCAGGAATTATGCTTTATTGATGATGATAATGATGTCCTTTGGTGGCTCCTGCGGCCCACACCAGCAGCAGCAGCGATGGAGCCGATACAAAGCCTGAAAAATTCCCGGAATGCCAGAGCTTAAGGAGGGGAAAACTACATACTGCTGCTGCTGCTGTTCTGCTGTTGGTTCTGGTAATAAAAATGCCATAAGTCAATATCAGAAAGGAGAGGGGGAATGTGAAGGGAGAGGAGTGACAAGAGGGGAAGCGAAGAAGACCTCGACTTCTGGGCTTAATGAGTTCCAAGACGGACATTGTCTCTCTTTTTCTTTGCCCGGGGTCAAGCTTGGACCAATGCAGCTGCCTCTAAGGCACTGAGCAAAATTTTAGGGGGAAGAAAATGAGTCATAAAAAAATATATAAAAAATATTTAAGTATGTAAAATATAAAACTAGATTATTAATAAATAAATATTTTATAAAATTTGTTTAGAAATTGTGGCTTTAAAGGTGAAGGTTTGAGTAGAAAATGTGGCTTCCGGGTCAAAAAAAACCCTTGTGATTTCCTTTAACTACATAAATAATAAATATTTAAGGGGGGAAATGTGTCATAAAAAAAGATATACAAAATATTTAAGTTAATAAAAATACCACAAGAGTATTAATAAATAAATAAATAACAACATTTGTATAGAAATTAAGATTTAAGAAAGAAAGGTATGATTAAAAATTTGAGTTCCAAGGCTAACCTTACAAGGTTTTTGTTTCACTAAATAAATAAATGAATAAATAAATGTCTAACAATTAAATAAAAAATTAAACAATTGCCTAATTGATTAAGTAAATAAATGGTAAAACAAGTATTGAAGAGGAAAACAATTAAACAGAATTTGAGTAACAAAAAAGGCTTGAAAAACTAACCTTATAAGTACTTTAGCTTTCTCTTTATCAAATAAATAATTAAATAAATAATTAAAAATATATATATCAAATATATAAAAATAATTACGTAAATATATAACAAAAGAAGGCTTAAAAAGAAAACCAACCAAAGAGAGAGTAGAAAATAAAGAGTTTAAAGATAACTCAAGAAATGCTCTCTGCCTGATGTTAACTAGATTAATAAGTTATACAAAAAATAAATAAACTATCCATTAATTTATGTAATAAACAAAGAAAAGTAAATACAATTTGTATACTTTTCTTGCAGTGCCTCAACTCAAAATGCGATAATGCGCCAATGCGCCGGGACACTTCGGTTACTTCGGTTTGATATCGTCAATTAATGCAAAGATCGACGCCTGAATTATGTTTGCCCAGCAGTTGGCTTTAATTGAAAGTGACATTTCAATAAATTGCGGGACTCTGTCATATGGATATGTGGCCCCAGTGGAGGGAGTATCTCATCTGCACTCATCCCATCTCATCTCATCTCGCTGGGTGTTAATACGATCAACGGCTGCTCATCAGCATCTCAACTTTATTTGTTTTTTTGTAGCGCCTCCGCCTCTCCTTCGATCGTGTGGCAAAAGGGCGTGTGAATGCTTCAATTCAATTGACGGCGAGATGGAAATTTAACTCAATTGAAAATGTTTTCCATTTCCGTTTTTGGGAGGAAGAGGAGGCGGCTGGTCTCCACTTGTTAAGTGATCACTTGATCGCATCGGATGCCTGCGGATGCTGGATATTTGATTATGAGGATCAATTAGTGTTCCAGCAGCAGAAAAAAAAAGCTATCATATTTGACTTAATTGGATTATCTAGGCTTGGTATAGGGGACTTTTATAGAGGATTTTAATAATACTTTAGGGAGGAAGGTGGGATTACAAGAGAGAGAGGCTAAGATTTGTTTGTACAAAACCAGGGCTATTTTTATAATATAATGCTTTTTTCTTTGGTTCTTATAATATTTCATTAAAGAATTTGCTTAAGAGAAAGTATTTTAATAGTAGATATTTAATATTACACAATACTTGAGTGGAAAATTGTTTAGTATTAAAGTTTTATATTAGTTTAAGTTTAATTTGATAAAAGAAGACATTTTTATATAGTATTTCAATAATATCTCTGTGGTTAAGAAAAGAAAACAACAGGAAGAATGGAATTTATTTCTAGAGAGAACGAAAAATTCACTTTCAAAATGTCCTAGACTAGTGTTAAAATATTAAACAAAATGCTGCATAAATTTAAAGTAAAAAGTAAGCCAAGAGACATCTTAAAACTATTCATGAAATATAAAATAAAATACTAAATGAATTAAAATAAGAATCTATATTATATTTACACTCTTTTTTCAATATATGTATGTACTTATAAAACTAAAAAATTCCTTAAATTTATTAAAACCCATAAAATATCAGCCAATTAATTCCCCCTAAATCATCTAAACACTAATTTAATATTAACATATTTTCATAATAATCACAATAAACACCAAGCAGCAGCTGCCTCGGGTTTATTCAGGTCAAGTATCGTTAAAATTTGACGGCAGCGATAATTTATCGATAATAAGTTCAGATCGGAACTCATTAGGCGGTGGGAGAGATCAACGAGGCGCTTAAATCTTCCAACAAAAATTTTCGGGTGCGGGGATAGATGTATCTCATGGATGGCATGTAGCTGATGCCTTTGGATACAACTATTCGTATCCGATGGATGCGCCACCAAGGTGGTCCCAGCGGCTGCGGCAGCGGCTGCCACCGGGTGGTGCAAAGCGGCTGCAATTTTTTATGATTGTTCCTTAGACCCGCTCTCCTCCGCTAACCCCTCTCCCCCTTTCTCTCTCTATTTTCTTTTTCTCTTATTTTTTATATGTTTATTTGTTGCTCTCGTTTTTGGTCTCCGTCTCCGTGGCCATCATTAACCCATTAAACTTCCGATTTGCCGACAGCGATAAACGCCGTGTGTGCGTCTATATATATATACCCCCCCATCTAAATATATATCTATATATATATATATATTTCCTTTGTGTGTTTTTGTGTTTTTTAATGACATATCGTAAAGATTTTGTTAAAAGCCGACAACACACAAAGATCGTTTTGGGAAAGACGTTGCGCTTCCTGCATTTCATGGGCTCAATTTCAGTTGATGCGTGAAAACGTATCGAGAGTCGGGAGGAGAAGATCCCATCTCTGGAGAAAAGCGAAGAGGAAAAGCGGGGGGCAAAATGACTGGTACCTCGCACTCGAAGTCAAGGGGGCCACCCGTGAGTTAAATTGATCAAATTTTCGCTATAAATTATGGACCGACAAATATGCATAAGCGAAAATCTTCAAAATATTGAAACGTGATCGGATCGAACGGGCCCACCCCAGCGATGATTGACAGTGCGTTTCATCGGTATAAATATTAAGACGAAATGCTTATACATAGTTAGAATTTATAAGAAATTTATAGTAAACAATAAAGTTGTATTTAAATGAATACATTTAAGGGGAATCATTTTATAAAACAAAAATAAAATATTTCATATTATTTATAAAATTCATGTTAAATTAATTTTCCCATGGAAAATAATAAGGCTTTATCTTGAAAATAGTTTTTGGTTGTTAGAAAGTACTAACTTAAATTGAAAAATATGAAAATAAAGTTAATTATTTAACTTTACTATAATTATACTATAAATTTTATTTAAAAAATTTTTTTTAAATAAAATACTCGATTTTTTAAATTAACAATAATTTCTTAAGGCTAGAATTTCATTTAAAAATACCAAACTGTGGCCTGAATACACATTAAAACATTTATTCAAACTCGTTGATATTATTTTGAAACTGAGTCTTTTGAGCACCTGAAACTTTAAATAAATTAACTAATTAATGTATAAAATTGCAATATAAGTTATTTATTGATATTTATATTAGTTTTCTTATTATTTATATAATTTTATGCTAAGTTGGACGATTTTAAAAATGCTGTAATTTAGTTACAACTTTATATTCTTCGAATTTTTAAAAAATATCAGGTTAAACTTACTAAATTCATACAAATAATTGAATTTTTGAAAATATAAATAAATTAAAAAATGAAAAATAATTTTGCCATGGATTTTATAATAACATCGACAAATTTAATCATTTAAACTAATAGTATTGATCAATTTCATGATTTTAAGAAAATTATTATTCAGTTTGCTTTGAATTTATAATAAATATCAGTTAAAACTTTGTAAATGCATCAAAATATTTTATTTTAATATTTTCAATTTTTTTAAAAGATTTGTATTAGTATTTTATATTTTTATTTGTCAGTTTAAAGTTTTTAAAAATTATTTAAGCTTGGTTTCGTTTTTATTTTATATCAGTTTGATGTAATGATTTTTAAAACTCCCATGAAATACCTAACAATAATCATTCAAACTTTTTTTATAAGCCGTTTTATCTATTTTTTGGTAATTATTTATAATTAAATATTATAATTATCTATAATAAGAACTTTGCTTTTAATTCTCCTATACATGTTATAGTATTATCGACCTGCAATATTAAATTACAATTGCAAATTTAACTTGGCTTTTACTTTGAATTTATTTATAGTCTAAATTGTATACAAAAAAAGAAAGGCCACCTTACGCCACTGACTCGCACTGTAGCCCAGAGCACTGTGGCTTTTGGCCACCGCAAGGCTGCCAAGTTAATCAATTTCGGTTTCGGTTTCGTTTTCTTAGCCACATTTCCTCCAGTTCTGGCCACGACTTTTGATTGAAAATGGCAAATAAATTGTATAAGCGAAATGCAAATATTTGTGCTCGCATTTTGCGGTGGTCCAGCCGGTGGTTCAGTGGCTCGGTGGCTCGCTGGTCGGGCAATTGAGCAATTTGCCAACGCACATAATTGTGGCACGTTCGCCTTTAATGGGTTAAGGTGGAGTCGTGGAGCCATGGAGCCTTGGATCCTTGGCTGCTCTCCCTGGCTTCTCCCATGGATTCTGGCTCATCCCCTTGGCTCATTTCGGAAGCCAAACCGCAGAGAGATCCCATCGTGATTCTGAACCGGCATTCCTCTTTAAATCGTCATAATTTCTATAATTCTCATGTGGAGTTTGGGTTAATTTTGGTTGGGGATTGCTCTTCTTCAAGTCAAGTGTTAGTGGATCGTTTAGCATTTGGTCTTTATAATGACTGCCACCGGTCTTGGCTGGGCATTAATTTTTGCTAAGGAGTTCAAAGATCGCCTTGCTTTTTGCCGCTAGTTTGGACGCTTTAATTTCATTTAATTCGCAGAGTTTAGTTGGTAATTTTTTCTTTCTTTTTAAAGGTGCAAATAATAACCCTTGACTTTAGGGGGGAGAGAAAGATCTCTCTGTTAAAAAAAGAAATAATAATTAGAAAGCAGACCAAGCTAAAGCTTAGGAAAAAGGTTAAAAGGTACTTATTTTTGGCGGGGTTTCTGGGACATTCTTAATTTAATATCACTGGAATGTATCAGTATCACTAGAAGTCTCATTAAAATAAAATTGAAATAAATCCCTAATGGTTTCTCCAAGAATCTCTTTGGTTTAAACATTTTTACCAAGCTAAAAGCTCTGATAATTTATCTTTTTAACCAATTATTTTGTTATATTCAAAGTATTAAGTACATATCCCCTAGTATGACCCACCTCAGCTCGTGCCTGAGCCACGCACCTATTGTGATCGGTGGATCTGAGATATCTGATCTGTGATCACTGATCGCCGCTTGGGCTCCTTCCGCAAACGCAATCTGAGATCGCGGCAATCCCTCAAGCTTGAAAATCCGGAGAGCTACTTGGCCTATCCAAAGGGCGATCTGACCCCCAACTCTCTACCCGGGAGGCGCCATCGGGGGCAGGTTTTATGTGATTTTTTACACACTCTCCCCAACGGCCGCCAGGGTTCGATGATGATCGCGAAATCGCGAACCCGCAGCCCCGAAACAAATGAAATGCAAACGAAATTAAATTAAAATGCCTCGGCAAAATGGTGGAAATGGGAATGGAAATGGGAATGGAAGTGGGAATGGAAGTGTGCAAGGTGTACTGGAAGAGGGCACAGGGAGAGGGAGAGAGAGCAGCGACCGCCTGCGAAAACAAAAGGCGACGGCGACAGCGACAACGCTAACGATGACGACGACGACGTTGAGCGATCATCAGCGGCCACAGCTAGCACACAAGTCCATAGAACCGATACATATTTAAGTATATTACACTGGGAAAAATAGTACCAAGAAATTTAGAAAAATCTTAAAGTTTATTTAATATATTTATAATATAAAGAAAATGTTTAGTATAAAAACCTATAAAATCCCAATTGAAGTGCTAATAAAAACTAAAAATAATAATTTAAATATGTGTATATAATAAACAGAAGCTTAAATTTATTAAATATTTATAAAATATTGATTTATTTTCTTACTGTAATATATATTTTAGCAATAGTATTTCTTGGAGCTCAAATTGAAAATAATATGCAGTAAAGGGTACTGATGGGTATATCAATTTATTATTATAAGACATTTTAAAATATATTCCCTTATTTTTCCACTTGCAATAAATATGTTTATCTTAACAGTAACAATTTCTTTGAGTGCAGGGCCCTTAACTGGAGCTCAAGTGTGGCAAAAGTCTTTAGGCAGAGCTTCAGTAGTTCCCTCCGTGTTAACCCCTTGTGCGATCGCTAGCCCCTCGCTTGACTTAACCCCCTGTGGGCCCTGAGTGTGAGTGTGTGTGTGGGTAATGGTGTGTGTGGTGTGTGTGTGTGTGTGGTGTGTGTGTGTGTGTGTGTGCACCCGTCGTCCCTCGGATGATAACTCGTATGTAACAGGAGACATGCTCTACTGAACATGAGGTTCGATTAAATGTTAATGTTGGTTAACTTTGGGGTTTTTTCTTTGGCTTGTTGTTTTTTTTCCTACTCTCATTGTTGTTGTTGTTGTTGTTTTGTTGTTGTTGTTTTGTTGTTGTTGTTGTATTGTTGTTGTACTGCTGTTGTCTTGTTGTTGTATTTTTGTTGTATTTTTGTTGTATTTTTGTTGTATTTTTGTTGTATTTTTGTTGTATTGTTGTTGTACTGTTGTTGTAATGTTGTTGTATTGTTGTTGTTTTGCTGTTGTATTGTTGTTGCCTTTGGTGTTTTATCATTGTTGTTGCTGGTGTCTAACTGACGGGGCATAGTGTTGTTACCATTGCCTTTTGTTGTGTGTTTGTGCATCTATTTAACTACCGAACTTGTCTACGTTCACACATAAAAATCGCATATATATCGGGCCTCAGTTGCCTCTTTATTGTTGTATATGTATATGGAGTATATATCTTTTTACTCCATTGTTGTTTTTTTTTTTTTTTTTTTGGGTTTGCTGCTTGGTTGGCTGGCGCACTGAAACGTAATGGGCGACGACTCCTCCGACTTCTTGCGACGGCGATGCGTAGCTCTCACTAGTTGCTATATGCTATAGTTAGTCAGTTAGTCACTTGGTTAGTTAGTAGGCAGGCCGAAAACGCATGAGAAACACCTTGCACAGTGCACAGTCCACTGGGAGATATATGAAGGTAACTCCTTGCCTATTTATTGGTGTTTAAAAATATTAAGATTTAAAATAAAAATAAATAAATAAATAAATTAAATAATTCTAAAGAATTAAAATTGAGAGATTTAATTTACCTGCAGTGTTTTATTTTATTTTTAAGAGCATTTAGCTTAGAAATTACTTAACAAAAATTAAAAAATAGATTTAAATGTCGAAAATAAATACTAATAAAATAATCCAAATATTTTAATTTTTTAGGTATCCAAAGAAAAGCCCTTAATTTTTTCTAGTGCACTCCCTGTCGCCTGGCTCCCCCCTTTACACCCTTTTGGCACCGCCCACGACTGCGCTTTCGTCTTTCGGCTGCGCAGGCGCAGGTGCTTCAGTACTTTGGTGCTTTGGTGCTTCGGCTGCTGATACCTTTATTTTTATTTTTATTTCCATTTTTTATTTGAAGAGTCATTGTTGTTACTATTGTTGCTGCTGCTGCTGCCGTGTGTTGTCTTTTGCACTTCACTTCACTTCAATTCCGCACCGCTTCGATGCTCCTCCGCCGCTCGGTGCTCGGTGCTCGGTTCAAGCCCGGTTCAGGTTGGTTTTTCTGTGGCTTTCCTTTGGCTTTTCTTTTCGGGGGAGTCTGCGGGTCGTAAATTTCCGTAGGCCTCGGCTGGGTAGTGCCTATTAAAGTGCGATTTGTTTAATGATTTTCAACAAACTCGCTGCATAAATTTCCCATTTCAAATTACATACGAAGATGTTCGGTTGGGCTTTTTGGTTTTCTATTATTTCGCTTCTGTATTTCTTTTATTTATTTTTTTTTTTTTGGAAATGCTCATGGAAATTAAGTGTTTTATTATGCAAAAATCAGTCGGCGGTTTGGAAAACAACTACTGCGCTGATTACGCTTATGGCCCGCATTTTCGAATTTTTATCCAATGGTTAACTGAGTCACGGCTCTGGCTTTTGTGCTTTTCTGAACTTTGCCGTCCGTCTGGCTTTTAATTTCCATTTTTTGGCCCGGACTTCGGCTTCGGCTTCAGCTTAATTCGGTTCGGTTCGGTTTGGTTTAGTTGGTAATATTTAGTGGTTTTAATTAACGACTAGCAGCCCCTCATTTCCGTCCCGTCTCGTCGGAGTTTTGTGTTTGTTGTTGGGCAACGCGGCGATTTGCATTGAGTTCGCCATGAGAAATTGGCATTGCGTAGCTACACTTATATAACGCACTGTTGCCGAGCCGCGTTTCCAAACTGTAAGGCCAGCCATTGGAGGAGATTAATTGAATAATTATATCACTAAGAAAATAGTTCAAATAATTTGTTCCTAAAATATTTATAGGTTCGTACATTAAGTTTAGTTTGTTCTCAGTTTCTCTGCCAAATTTTACTTAAATCGGTCTATAAATATGGAAGTTATAGGGAAATTAAGTGGTAACTTTATATTTCTAGCTCGCTCGCACTTAGTTCAGCTTAGAACCCTGGTTTCGAACTGGGGTTTTCTATATTCAGAATTTTGTCAATATTTTGTTTTTGATTTCCCAGTGGTTTGCAAAACATTTAACTTTATAACTACGAATTGCCTGGTCACCAAGTACCTAGTGCTTTAAATAAAAGGACATTTCTTATTAAAATAATTATAAGATTTAAGGAAATATGTAATATATAAAATTCATAATTTTCTATAGTTGGAAATTAGATAGGAAAGACGTTATAATTTTTAAAATGTTTTTTAATATTTTACAGGATTGGTATCTTTATAAATATTTTTCTATACAATGGTGTTATCAAGAAAGGTTAAATTATTTGTTTTGTGTTCCATGTGGATATTTTTCAGCCCTAACAAAATATATTTTATACCTGCGGCTGGTTTATTTATATATTTGCAGATTTTAAATGTGTGGTTTATGACGCCGCTTTGTGTATTTCTTTCAATAGAGGTCACACTATTTTTTTATGAATATGCAAGTATATCTTTTACATTCTTATCTATATTTTCTTTTTAATTATCACCATCATTTTAAATCACTTAAAATGTGACACTTATTTTTTAAAGTAGTGTCATAGCCCCATAAATAATTTTAATATTGAAAATTTGATTTTTCTCCTTGTGTTATTTGGCTACTTTTATCGTTAAACAAGCACTTGAGAAGTTCCCTTCTCCCACAATCAGTCAATGGCCCCGGCAAAGCCCTCCAACCAGCCACGCCCCCATTGCCCCCATGAAAATCTCACCTGTGCAGGTGAGGAGTTGTGCCAATTGCCGCTATTTACCACACACATTACACGATGCGAGCAAACCAAACAACGCCAATCCATATACGATATATGTAAATATATATATTTGTGTATAGACGACGCACTGATGATGATATATACTCGGAAATGGGCGGGTATATCGAAGATATAGCTGGGGTCAGATAAATAGTATCTTTGGATGTGTATCTACAGATATAGTTTATATATAGTATATAGTATAGTATATAGTATATTCAATTTATTATTTAATTAAATAGGAAAATAGGTAGTAAATATATTAAATATTCTACAAAAATAATACCCAGAAACCCCTCAGTTCCTTAGCTATTTTTATAACCCCAACTGTAGGCATATATATATATATATGGATATATTTGTATATATATCCCCCCATGTGGCGCTATGAGAGGCAGTTGGCAATCAAAGAACCGAAGCAAACAAGAAACAGCGCCATCGTCCAATGCTAATAATTCAAAATGCTGCACATGCGACGTGGCCCAGGAAAGGTGGGCATTCGGTTTATAAGAAAGTAAGGTGGCAACTTCTGATTTATGCCTCCCCCCTCTCATATAATGACTGAAAGCAATGGAGTATGCATTACATGGCCAAGGGAGAAATAAAGAACAACAAAAAATGTATGTATATATGGAAACTCTATAGAGCTCGAAGCTGGCAGTGTTCGAACCACGGGCTTTCCTTTAGACCTCGGAGAGCAGGAGGAGCCGCCGATTCGCGTGATAGAACAATGTAAAAATTATGAACGTGTAAAATATATGGGCAAAAGTTGCCATATGCCCCATAAATATGCATGGGATATATCCGCAGGGACTCGAGTGGATCGGAGTGGAATCTATGGCGATGGCGATGGCGATGGCAATGATGATGAGACTTTTCTGCAAAATAATTGATAAGGCAGCCAGGCAGATATTACACGGCTAGAAATTATACTTTTTAAGTACAATATTAAAAGTGTAAAATAAGGGAAAAACAAGTCTTGAGAAGTGTTTTATTTTTTTTGGTATTATTCAACACACAAAACAAACAGTAAGCTATACATTCGACTAATTTTATAAAAAATACAACAGGAAAGCTTTAAAAATTATATTCAATAAAATACAAACACATCAAAACATATATATATATTTTAAATATAATAAAATCAGAGAAAAAAAGTTAATGAGTCTTAAATTTTATATGAATTATTTAACAAATAATAAAAACTGGAGACTTAAACTTAAACTAGCTTTAGAAAATCATAAATCAGATAAAAACAAAAAGTTTATGCTTAAATAATATATCATACATTAATTTTAGTATGAGAAACAATATTTAAGGAGTTCTATATTTAATTTGAATTATTTAAGCAGAAACAACAGCTTCTGTCTGTAATATCATTAAATAAAACCATCCTCTAAATTTCAAAGACAACAGAAAAGCTTGTAAATGTTTAAAAACTCAGCAGGCATTGACAAAAAAAATTTATTTTTTATTTATTAAAATCAGCGAACGAAGTTCTTTTTAATTTTAATTATTTAAATATACTTTTAACCCTCATTAACCCTTTCTTTTATGCAAAAATGCACCCGATAATAGCTCTTAAAACAAATAAACTGTATTAAAACCCCCTAAGAAATACTGTTCAGTGTGGATTTAGTCCCGTCTGGAAGCTATAGCTGTATAGATTTCATTATGATTCAACTTAATAAGCTGCACGCCCGGGTGTTGATGTGGTTGAGTGGCTTGATTTAATGGCTCCCGCTTAGGGCCCCACGAAGCACATAGATACACTCATAGCTCCAGACCCATAAAACTGAACTCTGAAAACTGCAAACTAAAGACTGAAAACTATACAAAATAAAAACCAAACACCAAAAACCTTAGGCTCTGTGCCGGAAAGCGGAGCAAGTCATGCTGATGGATTGGAAATCAAGACAGTGGCCCGCGGATTTTGGCTTCGCATTCGTGGGAAGAACGCTGGGAAAGAGGTTTTTCCACACACAACACACACCACACACACACACATTGCATTACACAAAATGATGGCAGACAATTTGCAGAAAGGCTGCCGGAACCACGAGGGTTACGACTTGGGGAAAGCTTAGGCCACCAAAGGCATCTCTAGTTATTGATATTTAATGAAAATGAAATACAAAACAATTTACAAATAATATAGAATTATTTAAGTTAGGTTTTCTAAATTAAACACATATTTAGAAACCTTAGAAAGTATATAGAAATATTTAAAAGAAGGCCCCTTAGCCCTGCTCTTCTTCAGCCGTCTTAAAACCCATTAATATGCGTATTATATAGTATATATATAGTAGTACATTTTATATAGTATTGTGTGCCTATAAAAGCCATTAAGTTAATTTCATTTGTTGGCATCTCAAAAGCCATTTCCTGTTTGCCTTTCGCCCTTTTCTTATGTGTGTGTTTGTCTTTTCTTGTAGAAATTCCCGCATTTCTTTGGATTTACTGAAACTGAACCGAACTGAACTGAAAATCTTTGTAGAACAATGGATCATAGATCATATTTTAATGTCGCTGTCGCCGGTGTTCTTTTGGTACAATGAACTTTCGATATGAATATCTAATGTTGCCCACGAAAAAGTCGCACATTTTCTTCATCATCATCATCATCATAATAATAATATTTTTGTGTGCGATGCGTTACCCATTTTTATTATTATATGCTTTAGCTCTCCAAAATCTTCTTTCTATAACCATCTCGGTCGCACTTTTTTGTTGCTTTTGTTTGAATAATTTTTTATTTTCATTTTTGCCTTGTGTCTGCTATATTTTTTTTTTTTTTTGTTTTTTATTATTTTTATGGCCCACAACGATGGCGGCATCGTTGTCGACCACGGCGCTTCTTTTGATTGGTTCAAGTTGAGCGTTTTTAACGAGCTCTGATTTCTGCCGCCGCAAGATAGATAGAGAGAGGAGACACACAAGAGAAGAAAAAGGGAGAAGGGAGGAGAAGAGAGAAGAGAGAAGAATCGAGGAGAATTGAGGAGAATCGGGGGCCTGAGAGACCTGAAGATACTCCATAACCTGGGGGATTATCTCTGGCCAGCGATCAGCCGCCGTTCGCCGTTCGCCGCTCGTTCGTAGCCATAGTTTTGCCATATTTTTGCCATACTTTTTGCCATATAATTCCACAGGGCTGCTATATCATAAATTCACCACACAGCAATTAGGTTCCCTCAGATGTCGTACACTCAACTTTTGGGTTCACAAAAGGCCGAGCATCTTGCCAAGGCGAAATAATAAAAAAATTTGGAGGTAAGAAAGTTCTATTCGTGGATTGTCTTTACTACGATTTTTGGTTTTGTTTATTTAATCGAAAATATTACTTTTGATAATAATTATAATTATATTTTATTATTGTTAATTATTTTTTTAAGTTACTTTAATACTGATAATTATAATAAGAGGTATTGAGAAACCCTTTTAAACAAATCTTTTAACAGTTCTTTGGATCTAGGTAATTTCTTAGGTATTTATATATTTAATATAATCATTTGTAATAATAGGTAATATTTATTTAATATTTTTAATATATTTTTTAATATATTATATTTTTAATATATTCTAAAATAATATATGTTTAACTCTTAGTTATTAGGACTAAATTAAGGGAAAAACTCCTTTAAAAACCATTTTGAAATCCTTTTTAAAGAACCCTTTAAAGATCTTTTTGACACCCCTTTAAAATTACCATTAAAACTTTTTTAGACCCCCCTTTTAAAGCCCCCTTTAAACCCCTGTTAATACTTTATTCAAAACCATCTTCGAGACCCCCTTGAAAAACGCCCTTTTCCTTCGTTCTTTCTTCAAACGCCCTTTAAAACTATCTTTGAAACCCCCATTAAAACCCCCTTTTAAACTCGCTTTAAATCTTTCTTAAAAAATCCCCCTTTAAAATCCCCGTTAAAAAACACTTGGCAATTTTTTTAAATATTCAATAAATAAATTGCTTTATTTTGTGTATTGTGTTGGCTATTAAAATTATTGTATGCCCAACATTCTCCCCAATATTTCTTTTGCCTAATTTTTCCTGCTAGTGAGTGTCTTGGCCTGGCTCCTAGAAGAGCGTGGTCCGCCTGGCCAACGTGACGGCGATTCGCTGGCCAAGATTAGCGGAAGCTGGCTGACTGACTGGCTGGCTGGGATTGGCCAAGAACTTGGCCCTGGCCAGGATGCCAGGAGAGGTGTCAGGGGGGCCCAGTTCCTGGAGGCCAGCTGATAGACGCGGCCAGATAACCGGGAGCCACTGGGCCGTAATGAAGATCTCCGGCGGATCTGGATGGATGGCCTGGGAAAGCCGTTTTTTCTGCGGATCACGAGTGGCCACTTAGGTCCGTCATGACTGGGAAAATTCCACGGGCGAGGGGTGGGGGAAATGCAAAAGTGGAAATATAAAAAGAAAACAGAAGCAGCTGCCGAATGACTTCATCGATCCATCGTTCGATCCCCCCGAATCGATAGGTCGCTCGTGGAAGTTCCTAATTACATGACACAACCGCAGGTCGGGTTACCTGGTGTCGGTTCGCACCTGTGGCTCACCTGTGGCCTAGGTCGCGGTGTGTGAGTGAGTGTGAGCGAGATGCGACAGTGCTGGGGAGTTGCATTTTAATTGAATTGGCTTTAGGGAACGAAATAAAAAAAAGAGTATATCCAGTCCTGGAAATACCAGGGCACTTTTGCATTTAATTGCACATAAATTTAACGAAAATAAGACTATTTATAATTATTTAAATTTAGATTAAATAATTAATAAATAATAACCAATATAATAAGGGTACATTAATGTATTCAATTGCAAGCCATGTTAACAAAATGGCACAGAAATGACGTGCAAATGAAATTTTGTATTAACCATTGAAAGCAAATAAACTTTGCTATAAAATAAGAGAATTTAAAAAAGAGAATAATGTAATTGTGCGAAATGAGGGCCATGGAGGGAAATAATAAGTCAAGTTTTAAGGAATCAAGCAAAATGAGTACCTAAGTTATGTGAACCGACATCTCAAAACGAGCAATTGTTGGAATAAAATAAATAAATATTCAAAAAGTTCAAACAAATAATATCGAAATAATAAAGGTACATGAATTTATTTATTTTCATGTTAAGCAAAATGGCACAGAAATGACGTGCAAATTAAATTTTGTATTAACCTTTAAATGCAAATAAAATTTGCTATAAAATAAGAGAATTTAAAAAAGAGAATAATGTAATTGTGAGAAATGAGGGCCATGGAGGGATATAATAAGTCAAGTTTTAAGGAATCAAGCAAAATGAGTACCTAAGTTATGTGAACCGACATCTCAAAACGAGCAATTGTTGGAATAAAATAAATAAATATTCAAAAAGTTCAAACAAATAATATCGAAATAATAAAGGTACATGAATTTATTTATTTTCATGTTAAGCAAAATGGCACAGAAATGACGTGCAAATTAAATTTTGTATTAACCTTTAAATGCAAATAAAATTTGCTATAAAATAAGAGAATTTAAAAAAGAGAATAATGTAATTGTGAGAAATGAGGGCCATGGAGGGATATAATAAGTCAAGTTTTAAGGAATCAAGCAAAATGAGTACCTAAGTTATGTGAACCGACATCTCAAAACGAGCAATTGTTGGAATAAAATAAATAAATATTTAAAAAGTTCAAACAAATAAATAGTAACGAAATAATAAAGGTACATGAATTTATTTATTTTCATGTTAAGCAAAATGGCACAGAAATGACGTGCAAATAAAATTATTATCCAATATATAATCAAAAATATATCTCAAAATGAGCAATTATTGGAATAAAATAAAATAAAATACATAAATATTTAAAAAGTTTAAATAATAAATTATTATCATTCTTATTGTCATTATTATTATCCAATTACAATGAATTGAACATGTTAGCCACGAATAACTTAAGTGCAAAAAAATTTGGTGATTCAAGAAATAAAGTAAAGAAAAAGAAATCAAAAATAAAGAAAATTCACAGAAAATAAGGAAGAGAGATGTGTGCAGTCGAAGGCTGCACAAAGCCAACTGAAATGCCTGGAGAATTCGATGTCACAAGTTAACTTCGGAAGCCCAAAATCCGTGACAGAGATGCCAGATTTGCCAGAGGTGCCAGATATGTGAAATACAGTCACACTATTTGTGGTAATCAGGCCCTGCCAATTTTTGCAGCAAATTTCCTAGCGTTTCAGTTGATATAAACTCTTTGACCCACCATTTGCCAGCTGATTTTCTTGGCATTTTATACAATAAATAGTTAACAAATTATGTAACTAAATAATTTTCCACCTCGCAAACCCCCAGGGTATTTTAACCGTCGATATCTTTAATTTTAGTATGCTATTTTTGGCTCTTTTCTTCACTTTTTTTTTCTCCTCTTATTATTATTTTCCTTCAGCCGCGCTTGATTGATTTAGCGAGGCAACACTGACCCGCAGCAACAGGACATTGAAAGGAGGGTTGCCACCACCACCAGCAGCACCAGCACCAGCACCACCACCACTCAAGGGTTCCCCAGTGCACCTGCCTGCCCGCCGGTCAGAGTTCCGACAGACATTCGGAATGGATAATGGAATTCCGAGCGGCATGCGATCGACACTCACCCTCGCCACTCTCCAGTTGCGACGACCCCTGGACATGGCATTACCCTCGGGAAGCGCGATCTTGTCCGTTGATCTTTTTGGTGCATTGGCTAAGTTAATTGGTTGTAAAACAATTTTTCGAATTAACATAAAAATGTTTCATTGGAAAACATATTTATGCGACGGCAGAGTAGAGTAGAGTAGAGTAGCGAGACTCTTGGAGGGCAATTAACCATCGGTCCTCGCCTGGGATCGCTTTTGTTTGCGGTTCCCGATCGCGCCCGCATATTACCACTCTCAAGTATCTCATATATTTCATATATCTCTCATATATATATATATTTGTATTCAAGAGGGGGAAGTTTGACGGAAATATAGATAAAGCGAATGATGTACGATTGAGCGGGCAGAGGGATTGCTGGTAGACAGGAGAGCTGAGTGGGCGAAGAGGTTGAAATAATGCCTTTTTGTGTAAGTGAGAGGTTGTGACTTGTTGGAAAATTAATAAGATCAATGGGTTTTACCAGGAAATGCTGATATTAAGGAAGTTGAAGTCTTAAAAATAAATTTCTTTGTTTTATCTGTAACAATTCTATATAGAGACGTTGGCAACCTTTAAATATTGATAAATTATCGATATATTTGAATTTTTTAAATATTATTTTACAAGATGAATGGACACAAAACCTCACCTGACACTGTTACCTTTAGCCCATTATTATGATTCGGGGCATAACGAGCACCAGCGCAGTCGCTCGACCATTACGCTAAAGTCATCGCGATTGTTATCGTCATCGTCATCGGAATTGGATTCGGAATTGCAATCGTCATTGTCATTGGCAGCGCTAATGTGCGATGTGTGAGATGCAATGTACCGCAACTGACGAACCGACGGACTGACGGATGGAATAGGAAAACAAGAAAGTCAACACCGAATCAGACAATTGAATTGTTTCGGCTGCCGCCGGTTGACTCTTTTGTTCTACACCCCCATCTACTCCCGCCCACCCCTATCCAAACCCCCTATATATATAGAGAGCTGGAAGTGGAAATGGAAGTGGAAATGGAAATGGGAGGGGACCCAGCAACAGCACCCGCAAGACCATTCAACCATGAGCTGGCCACAAAATGCAAATTGAATGAAATGGGCAGAGGATGCACTCGGGGAAAATAGGAGCCATAAGGGGAAAGCGGGATATAAAAGAAGGATATCAATAAATATCGATTAAAATCGATTTATGAATTTTCTTTTAAGGATTTCTCCTTTCTGGAATTGAATTAAAAACTAAGCTAAAAATACATTAATTTTAATTCGGAAAACTTTTCTGAGTTAGTTTTTATAAGGCCAATAACCCTGCATACTGAATTTCAGTTTATTTTAAATTTAGATTTTTCCTACATTTTTTTTTTCGATCTTAACAATTTTAACGCCTTAAAAATTTCGAAAAATTTTCATTTTTTTTTTTTTACCAGACATGGCTAGATCGACTTGGCTGTTGATGCTGATCAAGAATATATATGATTTATAGGGTCGGAAATGACTCCTTCACTGTGTTCTGAGCTTCTGACTGATAATAAAATACCCCGAAAAGAGTATTAAAACTTAAATATTTATAACTGAAACAATAAATGTATGTGGTTAAAATGAAGGCCACATAAAATAATTTTCTTAAATAGAAATAAATATATACAAGGATCCTAGAGATGCTCCACTTGACTATTGCTATTTTTTGTTTTGTTTATTGTTATATGTCGCTATTTTTTAATATAAACATATATTTCTTTTAGTGCACGCTCTCTCGCCGAACCGCGCGAATAAAGACAATGGGAAGGCGACTTTTATTGGTTCCATTCGATGATCAGAGCCGCCAGTTTGCGGCGTACTTAGTGACACCATTAACGCCAGCAGCAGCCAGTGTGTGTGTGTGAGTGTGTACTCTTAACCCCCGTCCAGCTTAACCCATGCCGCCGCCTGGTAGCCGTTTGCCAACAACACATCCACATCCGGCGTGCGCGCATGCGCAGTCCGTCGCCCGTCGTCTGTTTGATTGATTTTGTGGCACATTGCAAAGGGTTTCTTCTCGCTTTTCAGGCCTTTCTCTCCTTTTTGTTGTTGTTCCATTTGTTGCTGCTTATTTTGTTGTACTTTTTATTGTTGAATGTTTATTGCAATCGGTGTGAAATTTCACACCGCAATGCTTAAATGATTCCCGGTCGCCGGTCGCTTTCCGTCTCTGCTCGTCGTCAGTTTTCTTTTTCTTTTTTATTATTTTATTTTACTTGGTTGCGGAAGACGAAGCGGTCTGGGAACGGCCGGGCATTGGGTAATAAAATATACTATGAAATACAAATAAATTAAATAAATTATGATATTAAATAAAATATAGATATTCTGCTTACTTGAAAATAGAACAGGCACTTGAAAGAACCTTATATAAAATAAAACTAGACCGAATAATTTAATAAAAATACTAAAATTATAACCAAAAGAATACATTAATATAATAATAATTTATATTCAAAAATTTAAATAAACATATTTTTTTCTAAGGTATGCAAAAACGAAGTATATATAAATAATTGTAGTGTGAAATTTTTAGTTAATAACAAACAAAAAAATTTTAAATTTAAAACTACACATAATTTATATATGCACAAAGTTTTAAATATATATAAAATTAAAATACAAAATCTAAAACAGAAAATTAAACACTTTTTATAAATTAAAGTATGCCATAACTTAGTAATGTTTATGTCTTAATGTTTATTTAAAAAAAAAATAAATAAAAAAATAGATAATAAGTGTTATAAATTCATAAATATCTCCATTGTAATTTTATTTTAGATATTTTATTTATTATTTATTTCATGTATAACAAGTTAGCCACCACAAAAGGTTTTAATTAATTCAAATAAATTGAGCACCACATGTCTTTATATATATCTACTTTTTTTTATTAATTTAATCAAATTAGACCGAAAATCCGTAAATTATAATGTAATTCAAAAAATATATAATATATAAATATAAGTATAAATATATTTTCTATTTAACAATTACCAGAACTTGCTTTAAATAAGAGCACTAAGGGTTCTATATTCTTATATATTTATCTAATACAATTTGACTACAAGAAAGTAATGTCTAATTATTATTGAATTGTTATTTAAATATTATAAAAAATATGTTTGAATAACTTCCTTAACCCCACATTTCCAATTTAATTTCAAAAGAGCTTCAAACAAGGACGTTTCTTGGCTTTCCCACATGATTTTCTCGACCTCTATTTACCGCCACCAACAGGTGAGTGTGTCGAGTGTGTGTATGAGTGTTATGTACCTCAATAGGTTCCTGGTAGTGTAATTGCCAAAGCCCTTCAAGTGCTACCATCCCATTGCCCTTGGAAATGCTGCAGCTCCGCCACTGCCACTGCAAGTTGCAACAATTGGCGTCACGCTTCGCTGGTGGCCCAAGAGAGGGAGTTCAGAGGGAGTGAGGAGTTAGAGGGAATCGGAGGGAGACCCAGGGATGGAGGAGCCACAGAGCATGCACCAGGGCCAGACTATAGGGCTGATTGAAAGATTATTTTGCACTGATAACGCTAAAAACGTATGGATGGATGGATGGATGGATGAAGGGAGGGATTGTGGCAGGCAGGAATGGTTATAGGGAGGAATGGAGGCCTCCATGGATGGCTGTAGCCACCACCAAAGTGCAAACAAAACAACAAGAGAGTCAAATAGAGCGAAGAGCCATCAAAAAAAAAAAAACCCGGCACAGAAATTGCAATTCGAAAATTGTTGAGCTTTTGGGTTTGCGTGTTTGCATTTGTTGTTATTTTTCGTTGTTGTTTTTCTCCCATTTTTGCATTTGCATTGTCCACAAGCATTTCCCACATTTCCAGGCCAGACCAGACCAGCGACCATCATCATCATTAATAATATTGAAAAGCCCTAATTACGGTTAAGTGGCCCAAACGAGGAGAGGGACACAAGGAAGACCCAGGGGAAACCCTCTCTCTCTGCTTCCGTATTGAACTTTTGCAAAGGGTTTTTCTCGGCTTCCCTAAAAACTCCACTCAAGCGGATCTTCAACCATCAGAGGGAGGGAGAGACGATTCTCTGTGTGTAAATCATTTTTCCCACCCCTAACAAAAAAACAGGTAACCTCACCTGCCCAAGGTGCAGCAGCGAATGCAGGTGCATCGCCTCGGTTTGGTTCCTGACCTACGACGACCCTCGTTCCTTCGTTCCCTTTCTCGCCTTAATGAAATCATTTATAATTTTTCCTTCCCCTCGACGTGGCATTTGCTTTGCGGTCTCCAGACATCGTTGCCTGCTTTTCTTACCGCCGAGAGCAGGTACATACTTCTTCTGCTTCCCCCGTTGACTTTGTGTTTTCCCAACACGCTTCATTGCCCATTTCGGTGCCCATTGATATGGGCCAGGAGCAGGGGCAGGAGCAGGAGCTGGGGCAGGAGCTGGAGAGGGTGACTTGTCCCCTGGCCTCTTAGCACGTGGCTACCGAGCACCGGTGATCGCTGATCTTCGTGTTTGGTGGTGGGGCAGCTGCCCGGCTTTCAGCTGCCCTCTAATGATGGCACAGAAATTAATGTCGAAGTCCTTATAACAAATGCATAATCGAAATGATGATTTAACAGGCAAAGACAGAGAGAGAGAGTTTTCCGTTTAGAATTAAAACTAACAACAAAATTGGGAGATATTCTTAAAAAAGTGGGTAAATAATTAAGAAAGTTGGGATTTAAGTTGTCGAAAAATGTCTACTTCCTATTGCCTAGCAATTTTAAATTAAAATAAAGTAAGTAAGATTTCTAATTTCTTACTACTTCTTTTTTGTGAGAATATTTCTTTAAGTTTTAAAGAAGAATGCGTATATCAGAAAAAAAAAAGTAATTACTTTTATACTTATAAAAAAAAAAACTTTAAAAAATAAAATCACAATTTTACAAATTAAAAAGATATTAAAATACAAAAAAAAAAATTAAAAAGCTTATATATTATATATATGTCCAATATAAATAATATAGGAAATAAAAATGAGAAGAAATAAATGTTAAAAATACAAGTTAAAAATAAATACATATTAAAAAAAAAAAATAAAAAAAAAAAAAAAAAAAAAAAAAAAAAAAANAAAAAAAAAAAAAAAAAAAAAAAAAAAAAAAAAAAAAAAAAGGAAAAAACGGTAAAAAAAAAGAAATTTAAACAATAAAAATGAGAAAAAAGAAATGAAAAAAAATTTAAATGGGGAAAAAATGTGAAAAAAAACAAACAAAAATATACAAATATAAAAAATACAAATTAAAAAAATTCAAATATAATAATATACAAAAATAAAAATGATAAAAAATAAATGTTAACAAAGTTTAAATATAAAGAAAATACAAACTAAAAAGAATAAAAATTAAAAAAAAAACTACAAATTAAACAAAAAAACTACAAATTAAAAAAAAAACTACAAATTAAAAAAAAAACTACAAATTAAAAAAAAAACTACAAATTAAAAAAAAGCTACAAATTAAAAAAACAATAAAAAATTACTTTTTTTTATATTTATTTTAAATTAACACCCAAGCACACTCTCCCTCTCCCGTCAGCACCCCCTGTCCCGAAACCCCTTTCCACTTTTGACATCCCACTACCCTTCGATTCTACGTATTTTCACATGCAAGGCTTTTCATTTTTCCAGCAGAATTCATAGCCCACAGACCCCCCGTTCGAAAGTAGCATTGTGTAAAAACCGAAAATATTGTGAACTTTGAAAACAAAATTACGAAAAGGCGCAGGAAGTTACGGCTCTTCCTCGCTCACTCTCGTGAACCTTTCCTTCGGCTTGCATTCAAATTCTAAGTTGTCGTTCTTTTTTCGGGTTCAGAGATCCATGCCACCACAATGCCGCGCCGCCCCCGAGCACCGGTGCCCACGCAGAGCACCTCACACTCCCAGCTGCTCCAGGCTCAGCTTCCATTTAATCCGCTGATGGACAGCCGCAAGTTGCAAAACATCTGGACAATGCGACCGCTGGGCGGTACTGGCGGCGCCCTGAAAGCCCTGGCCAAGAATGTGGCCCAGCACATGAACCTCAATCGCAGCACCCTCAAGAGAGTTGTAGCCCAGGTGGTGGCCGAGCATCATAACCTGGGCCAGGTGGATGACTACCGGGGTCACATGTACTATGCCAAGCCGGAGCGTTTGAATTTCCTGAACCTTTTGGCCCAGTCCAAGGAGGCGCTCGATGATCTCCTACTGATGGATCCCCGCCTGGCCAAGAAGTTTCATCGCAAGGAGCAGAAGGAGCAGAAGGAGCAGAAGAAGGTTCAGAGGGTAAGCTCTCAGGGCAAAATCGGTTCCAGGTACAAGGGGAAGGCTTTCAAGGGACCAGCAACAGCTTCAGCTTCAGCCTCAGATCCTACTGTCAAAGGACACTCCTCTCTAAACTTGGATAAGAAATCTGCAGCAAAGAAAAAGATGCCCATGAAGGTGCCCGTGAAGATATCAGTTAAGGTTCCAGGGAAGGCTCTGGCCAAGTGTCGTCCAGTAAAGTCTCCATCGAATGCTCTAGTGAAGGCTCCCTCGAAGAGTCTTGTAAAGACTCCAGTAAAGTATTCATCGAAAGCTCTAGTAAAGTCTCCATCGAAGACACGTGCCAAGGCTCCTGTGAAGGCTCTAGTAAGGTCTCCAGTGAAGTCTCCATCGCAGAATCCAGTGAAGGCGTATCCAGCGAAGATCCCAGGCAAGACTCAGTCCCCCTTTCGTTCTATGCCTCCGGCCAAGCCCACCAAGTACTCCAGCTCCTCCCAGCATCGTCTGCCCGCGGGCTCGACTAGGAAAACAGCAGGCAATGCCCAGAAGCCGCCAGCAGCTGTTTGGGACAGCAGCCTGACCAAGACCAAGTCCAAAATGAAGATTGAAACCAAGGTCAAGACTCAGCCAAAGGTGAAGCAAGAGACGGCTTTAAAGACTACGAAAAGAAACGCATGCAAACAGGGCAAGCGAGATCAGGATCAGCATCTGTATCAGGAAACAGAATCAGAAGCAGGTCATAAACGGCTGCCTCGTTCCCGTTCCCATTCCCCCGAACGCCATCGTAGCCACTGCCCTTTGCCCTCGCCCTCGCCCACGCCCACACCCACGCCCTCCTCAGTCACAGCACACAATACTGTTAGGTGCCGCCACAACAACCAAAGGCAGAGGTGCCATTCGGCGGAGGGTCTAACAGCCAAAACCTTGACCAAGGCCTTGACCAAGGCCTTTCCCAAGGAAGCCAGGAAGAAGGAGAGATCACCAACGCCACTGCAGCCGACTTATAGGAACTACGACAAGCCCTGGCTGGTGTCGCGGGCCAAGAGACGACGCCTGGTGGCCGGTTGCCTGGAGAAAATCGAGAAGATTCAAAAGACGGAGGAGAAGAAGCTGGAGAGGAAGCAGGAGAAGCCGGAGAAGCTGGGGAAGCTGGTGAAGAAGCAGGAGAAGAAACAGGAAAAGAAGATGGAAAAGAAGCAGGAAAAGAAGCAGGAAAAGAAGCTGGAAAAGAAGCAGGAAAATAAGCTAGAAAAAAAGCAGGAAAAGAAGCTGGAAAAGAAGCAGGAAAAGAAGCCGGAAAAGAAGCAGGAGAAAAAGAAGCAGCAAAGGCAGCAGGAGCTGGTGATGATCTCACGCAAGCCACCACGCACCCATGTGGGCCAGCAAATGCGCCACGTGGACTTCCCCTGGTATACGCCCTATCAGTTCCAGGGCGGAGCCGGTGCCACCCAGCCGCCCAGTCCGCGCAGCTCCTCCTCCCCGCTACTGGCCACCAAAAGAATCGGGCCGAATCTCTCCACACGCCAGCGACAACAGCGAATGCTGGCGGAGCGCCTGAGGCAGGAGGGAGCCATCGATACCATGCTGAACTATGGCTCGGGTCTGTTCCGGCGCCATCGGGGCGAATGGATGCCGGCGAGGAGGTCCTCGTCTCAGTTATTGGCCAGGGAACGTCACAAGTTTAATACCCGAAGATCATCCTCTCACAAGACCCTCTTTAAGAGCTCAGTCAAGGGGGATAGGAAGGGAAAGTCATCAGCGAAGCAGGGAAAATCCCTGCAAGAGGGTAACCACCTGCCACCGCCACCGCCCTCGGCCGTCAGCTCCGATGATCCCGTACATCCGCAGCGCAAGGCCAAGGCCGTGGACAGCAGCCTGGGCAGCTATGCTGATCTCTTCCAGGCCTCGGACTCCCATGAGGCCTTGCGGGCCAAGCGCCGGCTGAGCATCGCCTTCAATCACAGGCCGTCCAGGAGCAATTTCCGGAGGCGTCGCCAGGCCCCCATCTGGAAGTAGGACCAGGAGCAGCTGGAACAGCTCAAGGTGACAGGCCATCCACCCATCCATCCATCCCGGAACCCAACGACTCTTTACTACCTCTTGTCAGTTTGTAAAAGGAAGCTTAATAAATTCCAAACCTGGGACAGTGAGTCTGGCAGTTAAGTTATTTATGAGTTAGGAAATTTGTTAATTTGTTCAATTACGTAATTAATAAGTAAGCTAAATTCTTATTTAAGAATTAACTTCGATTGCTAAGCCTTTAATATATCTATTTTTATAGAAGGAAGATAGAATCCAAAGCTTTTTATTATTTAAAAATTAATATATTAATTAATAGTTTTTTATGGAGAACTTTTCTGCATTTAAAACTCGATTTCTAATTTCTGGCCAATTTTTTAGAATTTCGGCGACCCCTTTTATTTGAATATTTAATATTGAAATTAAATAATATTGAAAACAATAAAAAATAATAAATAATAATAATTTATAAAAACTAATTTAATAAAATTAATAATTAATACATATTTACTTCAGTCAAATAATTGTGCATTTTTAAACTCCATAAAAGACTTGGATGTTTAAACAGTTTTCTTATAATTACATATGTATTTAAAGTCATTTATAATATTTATTTCTAAAATTCCAATAATACTTTAAACTCCCTGAAGAATATGTTTAAAGCTCTTCACAAGGCAAACTCCTTCAAATCGAGTCCCAGGTAAGCCCCAGAGTAGCTGAAATCAAAACCCACTTCCGGCAAAAGGGTTTAAGGGTCAACCAATCAAGACCCTTAAGCCAGAGCTTAACTCCGTGTCAAATATCCTTCACCAATATCAATATAAAAGCGCTAAAGGAAAATAATGTTCTGTTTTTCTTTCTCTTTTTTTTTTTAACTAGGGAAAACCGTGGGTTGCCTTTAAACCAGCGCCAAAACTCTGCCACCTCGCCTGCCAACTTATGTCAAAGATTTTTTCATGCATGCAACAAAATTCCCTGGGGAGAAGTCAGTCGATGAGCTCAAAAAAAAAAAAGTTTACTGAAAATAAATACAGCAAAAATACAGAGAAAAAATTACAACACAAAAATATAAACAAATATATACACATGTATATATATATATTATTTTATAAGAGCAGCAGACAAGGACGAGGACAAGGCCCATAATTTAAGTCGCTAAAGTTTTGCGCCTTTTGTTCGGCGGGGCAAAAGTTATTGAAAATCGCGCTAAAGGGGTTGAGAGGTCTTATTTTTTGGGGAAGAAGGGAAGGTTTGTGGGTCCTGGCAAAGGACGAAAGGGTTCGAAATTGAAAAAGAAAGCGAATGTCAGGTGGTGGCGGCTTCGGCGGCGGCGGCTTCTCGGCGGTTGCCTGGATGGTTGGTGTGGGTGATTTAGTGTTAAATAAAAACTTTTAAATTGCCATTTGATCGTTTGTTTAGCGACAATAATGTCGTCGTTTTCAGGCCCCAGCTACTGCTCCAGGTTCCTGCTCCTGCCTGCTCTTGTCTGCTCCTGCTTCAGCCTGTTTCTGCCTGCTCCTTCGTGTCTCTGCAATTCAATGTACGCCCAGGTCCTGTGACAGGTTTATAGGTCGCTTGGCCCTGTCTTGGGCCAAAAAAAAAATACTATATATATTTAGAAAGGGGTTGAGATCCTGGGCGAGGGCGTCGTGACAATGACATTGTTTCGCTGACAGTTGTAGCAAATTTATTGAAAAGGTGTTCCCCGGTATCGAAATTTCCTTCGTGGCTGTCTCTAAAAATTTATTGATATGTTGAAATTGCTTCTCTTGTTTTTTTTTTTTTTGTTTTGCCTTCTTCTTTTCCCATAAAAAGTTTGACAGCTTCATTTTTTGCTCTGCGCTGGCTTCATTGTTGTAAATTTGACAGCAATTGTTTTGTTTGACAGTTTGTCGTCTCCGGCAAAAATGATGATGTCAATATGCAAAGCAGTTCTGCGAGGGTGATGTGCTATCCGTCTCCAAATCCCAATCAAGGGGTTCGAATGAATGCATGAATGAGTGAGTGAATGACTCGCTCGCTCTCTCTGAATGGGTTATTGGTGAGCTGACAGCGGGCGTTGATGGGAAGGTTTTTATACCATGTACCGTAGGTACAAAGGTATATTAATTTCGTGCAAATGTATGTAACAGGCAGAAGGAAGCATTTCCGACCCCATAAAGTATATATATTCTTGATCAGCATCAACAGCCAAGTCGATCTAGCCATGTCTGTCTGTCCGTCTGTCCGTCTGACCGTCTGTCCGTCTGTCCGTCTGTCCGTCTGTCCGTCTGTGTAAACGCCTAGATCTCAGCAACTATAAGAGCTAGAGTAACCAAAT